>DVXP01001692.1:0-14331 GCA_018235645.1 Junonia grisea | reverse complement strand
TCCTTATCGACATAACTTGGACAAGAAAGTAACTCTTAGAATTATAGTTTTTATATAGTACCCTTAAAAGAATAGTCACCTAAGTCAAAAAAATTGTATGCCTACCAGAAATTGCGCGTTAAAATTTTAGACTTAATAGCAATTTTAGAAATAGCAGATATTTTTAATTAGATGATTATTCTTTTAAGGGTTTGACATTGACATGGAATAGTAGTGATGTGAGCAAGCTGACTATTTTGAAATTTTAATGCAATATTCTAACTAGTAAATGCCCATCGCCTAAAAAATAAAAAAACGGCATAATCTATAATTTAATAAGTTTATTTTATTTAGAAACGTTAATTTATTAATTCAAATTTTATGTATAAAATAAAATAAAAAAACTGATGCATTTATTAATTTAGCCGTATTTCAATTACGTCGGAATTAAAAGCTCTTACCTTATGTAGTTATGTAATTAAAAAAAAACACTTTCAGAAATGTTGAAGAGAATGTACTCAGGCATAGCAACGATACCCATCAATATTCCTATTGATGCTATCTCTAAGATCTCTATGGAAGATTTCTAAGTATTCATCATTCATATTGCCTTATCGAGATATTGAGACATGTGAGTACTTTTGTACTTAAATGTACTCAAGTGTCATTGAATAAAATTCAAGATAAATTATTAAACCTTATTCGGTATATATTTGAAGTTCTTTATTTATATTTGCAAGTAAAATTTATTACGATGATGAAAAAAATAATAAAAAGTTAAAGTTCCTTAACCTATGAAGAGCCAATTATCTCAACAATGCATAAAAATCATATGAAATATTTTATTCATTGAGTTGTTTTTTATTTGCAAGCCGTAGAGTTTCTCATATTCTAGGTATTGAATGATTTTTCAACGTTAATTGGCTCACATGTATTGGCTTAAGAACTTTTACGTTTTACGTCAATTTATTTAAAGCTAAATCGATTAGGATAATCGGATATCGAAGTAACCCGATGCAGCATTAATTGAATTAATTTACATTCATTTATCTGCGATGGAGCTCTTTGATATTGAAGTTTGCATTTAGGTTCATATTCAAACATTCAAATTCAATGTTTGAACTATTATGTATATCCTAAATATTTGTTTATATCTTATTAATATTCAATCATTATCCTTGTACAATCATTCATTAACAATAGATCAATGGCATATTCAAATTCAAATTCAAATTAATTTTATTTAAAACAGAAATATACTTATAATTAACTTTTTGAACGTCAAATAAATCTACAACTGTAGGTACATCACTACCTTACTATATTAATATCGATTATCGAGTGAAAACCTTACGTCTTATTAGCACACAATATCTATAGTAGACTTGTCATTCTCTTTGACATCTTTTTTTTTATTTAAGTTTACAAAACTGATTGACAACTAGTGCATACAAAATAATATCTAAGCTAAAAAGAGTGCAATGAAGTTGCAGTCTTCTGGATGTAAACCTGGCATGCTTTATAAAACATATAGCTAAGTTAACAACAGGTGAACAGTACCTGTGTAATTACTGACTAGTTAATTATTATTTAATTATTTAATTATTACATAAAATAATATGATTTTGTTTTAAGTTTATTTTTGAGAGAACTAACAGATTCACTGAAGACATCTAAGTGTTGACGACTACAATTTGCAAGCGAGCAAATACGGTAAATTGGCGAATGTTGACCAAGATTTGATTTGACATCAGGCAGGCTAAATATTTTACGATTTTGTAAACGGCTACCTTGACGCGGAATGTGAAAACTAATTTTAGCAAGCAGATCAGGTGCATCAATATATCCATGCAATAATTTGTATAAAAAAAGAAAGTCGGCAGCTTCTCTTCTATATTTAAGAGTTTGCACTTTATAATTAATTAAGCGTGCGTCGTAAGAATTAAAATTTTTCGCATTTAGATCTGTGTACGCTAAATAATATAGAAAACGTTTTTGTACACGTTCTATTCTATCTGAGTGCACCTCATATCCGGGATTCCAAGCAACTGAACAATATTCTAGGATACTCCTTATTATACTATTGTATACTAATATTGTCAAGCTTGGATCCTTAAAGATTTTCATTAATCTTAACACCAGACCAGATACTTGCGAGGCTTTTGATACGATGGAATCAATGTGATCTCTAAAGCTTAAGGTGTTATCTATTATCACTCCGAGATCCCTAACATTCGTTGATTCCGTAAGGGGCGTACCGTCGATGTAGTAAGTGTGTTTTAGTGGCTTTCGTTTTCTACTAAATTTAATATGAACACATTTATCCTTATTTAAAGTCATACGATTCGCAAAACACCAACAAACAAGGTTGTCGATGTCACTTTGTAGGATTTCGATATCCTCTGGTGATTTAATTTCCCTGTATATTTTTAAATCATCTGCGAAAATTTGATATCTAGATTTAAGTACTTTTCCAATATCATTAATGAAAACAAGGAAAAACAAAGGTCCTAAATGTGACCCTTGCGGTACACCAGAGGGTATTTTACATTCAAAAGATTTAAAACCATTAATGGCAACTAATTGGGATCGATTTTTTAAGTATGACTCACACCAACGTAACAAGGAACCATGAATACCCATACATTCCAATTTGGTTAAAAGAATGTCGTGGTGGACTAAGTCGAACGCTTTTTTAAAATCCAGATAAATGGCATGTACCTCATTATTCTTATCCACAGCTTCAGAAATATCAGATATGTAACTAACTAGATTAGATGTTGTGGATTTATGTGGACAAAAGCCATGCTGGTATGAATCAAAGTAAGGTTTTAAATGAGAATACATCTTTTTTTGAATTAGTGACTCAAAAACTTTCCCAAAAGTAGATAGTATGGATATTGGTCTGTAATTAGAAATATTATTAATGTCTCCAGATTTATGAATTGGCGTTATATAAGCAACTTTCCATTTAGCTGGGAATATTCCCGATTGAAGTGATTTATTATATATTGTCGTAAGAGGGTTAACTAAAACTTTAGCACAAGTTTTAATAAATGTAGGTGGTATTAGATCGGGTCCCGCCCCTTTATTGCAATTTAAGGATAGAAGCTGTGTTTTAACCTCATGATCTGTTACAGAACATTTGGCGTATGTGTTATTAGAACATTCAATACTAGTTAGATATTTTGGGTTGAAAGGTGGTAACTTATGTGTGGTATCATAGATCGACTGAAAATTATAAGAAAAAAGATTACATATTTCCTGTCCTCCTGTAGCTTTTCTATCATTTAATATCATTTGATTGGGAATCGACTTAGAATTGCATTTTCTGTCTTTAAAATATTTCCAAAAATATTTAGGATTGTTGCGAATATGGTTTGATATATTTTTTTTGAAGAAATCATAGCATTGAAATATCATTTCGTTTGAGCGATCTCTTAGGAGATCGTAAGTGTATTTATCCATAGGATTTTTATACTTCTTGAATACTTTATGATATTTTGATTTTTCCTTAAGAATACGTACAAGAGAACGTGAATACCATATGGGATGCTTGCCATCACGGGGTTTGGATTTTGGGGTATTTTTGTAAATAACATTTAGTAAAGTCTCATAAAAAACTTCTATCATTTCATCTACAGAGTTACAATTTTTCCATAAATGTGCCCAATCAATGTTTGAAAGTTCCTCAATAATGGTATTATAGTCACAAAACGCAAAATTATACTTAGGTTCAGTGTTTCTTTTAAGATAGTGTTTTTGAGTAGAATACTGTAGGTCTATTAATAAGGCTGGGTGATGACAATCAAGCGGGACTAAAGGTTTTTCTTCAGATACTGTAAGAAAAGATGGATGTGAGCTAAGAACTAGGTCGAGAATTCTTTCGTTATGGTTAAAAATTGAGTTGCATTGATGTAGGTTGCAAAAAAATATTGTGTCAATAAATAAAGAATCCACGTTATTGTTTGTACGTACAGGTATTAGACTACGACTGTAAGTGCTATATTCCCAGACAATATTGCTCAAATTGAAATCCCCAATCACCACGTTTATTGTGCCGTCATCGGTGTTAGAGTTAATAACTTGTGCAGTATTTTTAAGAAAGTAATTAAGTTCCAATTCCTTCACTGGAGGTGGAATATAGACACCACAAATATTAATTTGCGCCCTTTGACCTATTTTAAATGAAACCCAAAGATCTTCACATATAGATTCCCAAGTGTTTTTTCTCAGACTCTCAAACTTTTTGTGTATGGCAACTACAACACCACCACCATCTTTCAAATAAGATGAGGTTGTACTGCGATCGCGCCTAAATACTGAATAACGAGTGTCAAATAATTCATGATCAAATATTGTATCATTCAGCCAAGTTTCCGTAAGAATTATGACATCATAATCACAACAGAGAACAGATAAGTAGAAGTCTTCAGTTTTGGTCCGTAGGCCCCTCACATTTTGATAAAAAATTTTAATATTGAATTTTAAAACTAAAAAAGCACAATAAATACTAACTTAGGTATAAAAAAAAAGTAGAATAATATAACTATAAAATTACTTAAGATTATTTAAAAATTCGGTATTTCTTATTAAAATTGCAGGTGAATGCTTATTTTTACGAATATAAATGCGGCTATTTCGGATCCAGACAAACTCGTATTTCTTCTCTTTCGCGATTAGTCTCGTGGCTGCATGAAGTTTCTTGTTCGTTGGAGATAGGTGTTCACTGACGTATATTGATTGCTTATCACCTGCGATGCCTAAGTGAGTCGAATTGAGTTTGTCGTTTTCATTCTTTTTGTTGAAAATTTTTACCGCTGCAAGTATAGTATCACGGACGCGTGGGCTGGTTAATTTGACTATGATATTGCGAGAGCGCTTAGAGTCAGAATCAACCTTAGCAACGCGATGGAATTCTTTAATATCACCATCAGTTATGTCACACGAAATGACTTTAGTGAGTTGTTTCACAATAGTAAGCAGGTTTTCAGACTTATGCTCCGGAACACACTGTATTTCAATATTACAGTCTCGAGCACGCTGCTCAAGCTGTTCCATAAGGCTGGTGACTTCGTTAAGTTGTGCATGTAGAGATGTGCTTTCTGTTTTTAATTGAGAGATATCTGTTTTGTAACGATCGTTAATGAGTTGTTGTTCGTCAAAATTATCAGATAAAAATTGCACTGTATTAGTTACTTGATCTAACTCCTGCCGCATTATAGAAAATTTGGAGTTTAAATCTCGCACTTCACCGCGAATCTCACTTAATTTCGTATTGAAATCGTTAAGGCTTAATTGTTGGTATTCAAATTTTTCGTTCATTTCCCTACGAAGATTTCGAATTTCTTGAAGAATAGCATCTTGGGTGTCTATGTTAGTTACTAGGGAAACTGGTGAATCTTTTTCAGAATCTTTAATAATCTTGCATTGATCAGAGGGAGAATTTTTATTCCCTGTTTTTGATTTCGGCCCTTGACAGATTGGGCAAACCCATTTAGCTCGGCTCGATTGTGCCTCATTGAATTTAATACAGTCCACATGAAATTGACGGTTACATGATGTATTTGTACATTTAACTCTCTTCTGAGTTACAAGTAAACTATTGTTACATGTGTAGCACACAACCATATTTATAAATAAAAAAAAAATAACAAAAGAAAAAAAAAAAAAGAAATCAGTTCAGCGTATTCAGGATTCGATCTTGGTACCCCTCGATGTCCTTGAATTCAAGTCACTCTTACTTCCGCGCTGCCATTTATGCTGTTGGTATATGCTTCGAAAATGTTGTTCACTAGAGTACTTAAGCTTTGCGGCAAATAATAATCAGTGCTAAGTGGGTGGTGTAAAATAACTTTGTTCCACTATCACTTAATAACAGCAACTTTGGAAGATAGTTTTATATGCAAAACTTCACTTTTTTTTGACACGATTGGCATGAATTATGGTAAAACTAATTATAGGCACTATAGTCAATTGCAGATTTTACACTAAAAGTTATAAGAACTATTTTATTTTATTTTCTTTAATCGGCACAGGTACAAACTGATTTTTACACAAGTACTACCAAACGATGAGAGGATATAATGCTTGTTTCTACCTACAGTGATTGATTCCTCACCTGTTAATATTGAATTATCGTTTGATTTAGCTTTTAAATTGATTATCTGGATTTTTGATTATACGGTATAATACCTCAGGTTTTGATTGATCTGTATAGTCAAGATTCTACTGTACTTAGTTAAGTATATTTATAATGTACTTCTGGTCCCCTATGTTCAATATAATCAACCATTAAACAGTTAGTCCTGGTATTTATTTTCTTTTGTATGATTTTATTCTGAAAAATTGACAACTGATAGTATTTTGATTGATAATATAATATAATGCAACATATTTAATGCAAATTAACTTACAAAAATATATTAGTGCAAATCCTCCATAATTTTCATTTTAACTTGGACAAATTTCATACTACTTGGTTTGTAGAATTTCAGTAGGAATGGGCCTATATTTATAAGTTTTCACTATACATAATTGAATATTATTTTTCTGTAATTTTTTTCACTTGTCAGTCCTAAATAAATAAATATTTTATTACAGGTTGTAGAAGGACTGTCAACACCTGTTGATTTGTCAAATGAAGATGCATTGTTAAAGGCTGCGGCAACATCTCTAAACTCAAAAGTAGTATCTCAACACTCTACCATCTTGGCACCTATTGCAGTCCAAGCAATTCGTGCAGGTAAATATTGCGAAGATATTTTATAAAATTTAATTTCAGTGTTATGTTTGTTAGCAACAACATAATAAGGTCACTTATGTGTACTCATACTTGCCACTTAAATGTAAATAATATACATTTTGTCATAAGAAAAATTATGTCAATAAAGATAACATTATGTCACTAGCAATATTTACTAACTTTAAATTTTCTTTGCTATGTTATGGTTTGGTGAAAATTTAAACCTTAAAAAAACTTTTATTGAGTCAGGGTTGAAACCTAAAAAACAAAGACAATTAAATTAATATTTGTTGTACTACATGCCAAATCTGGAGGAGGGAGAGGAAAATACTACTGACGGTCACCAAGGGGCGGAGGGTATGTTCCCTACTGAGAAATTTAAATGTTTAATATTTGTTGCAGTGATGGAGCCAATCCCTGGTGGAGTCGGAGCAAGAGTAGACCTCCGTGATGTGAAGGTGATTGAACGCATCGGTGGCACAGTGGAAGACACAGAGCTAGTCCAGGGTCTGGTGATTCCACACCGTGCCTCCAACGTCAATGGTCCTCACCGCATCGAAAAGGCTAAAGTTGGCCTTATCCAGTTCTGTATCTCTCCGCCTAAGACTGATGTGAGTTAATGTTTTTAAAATATTGAAAATGAATAATTATTTATTAATAAAAAATTTCAAGTTATCTGTTTTAATTTGGAAAACATTATTAGAAGTTTTTTGATTATAAAATGTATTGATTTCAAATTGGGTTTTGTTACTTTATGTGAGAGTTTAAGAAGTGTTAAATATCATAGAAAAGTTAAATTTTTTCATTTTCATGAAAATATATGCTATATCAGAAGATATTGTGCAAGATTTTAACCTATCTAGTGACTCATGAATAATCTACATCAGATTTATTATTGTTAACAGATGGACCACAATGTGATTGTATCAGACTATGCAGCTATGGACCGTGTCTTGAAGGAAGAGCGGCAATACATCTTGAATATTGTCAAACAGATTAAAAAGGCAGGCTGCAATGTGTTGTTGGTTCAGAAATCTATTTTAAGGTGTGTTTTATATTTAAATACTAAATAAAAATTTCAAAAATTTAGATGGTAAATCATAGTTGATTGATCCTTTTATAGTCAAAAAGTGTTATAATCCGTTATGAACAATATTGTTTTTTTTTTTCAGAGATGCACTCAGTGACCTAGCCATTCATTTCTTAGATAAAATTAAGACAATGGTTATTAAAGACATTGAGCGTGAAGACATTGAATTTGTTTGCAAGACTCTTGGCTGCCGTCCCATTGCCTCCCTGGACCATTTCACAGCTGAGAATTTGGTTAATGTTGACCTTGTAGAAGAAGTAAATGAACCTTCTGGAAAATACATCAAGGTAATAATAAATTGCCATCTTTATAAGTACAAGTAAAACACTTTGTTTGATATGGATCATGCCCCTGTTGTAATTAACTTGCTACTTTCTATTTGTATTATTTTAAATTTCCCATTTATGTCCTTAGGGGTCGTTCAAGTATTACGTAACGCAGTACAGGGGAGGGTCTTGAAAAACGGTGCGTTATAGGGTAGGGAGGGGGAGGAGGGGTATTAAAATAACGCGTTACGTAACAGCATAATCGTGATTTTAGATGACAATAGTGTCGTAACAACTAGAGGGAGGGGTACAGAAAAACGTTACGGTACGTTACATGGGGGAGGGGAGGGTTAAATTCCTCAAAAATTGCGTTACGTAATACTTGAACAACTCCCTAAATGTAAAAGCAAAAAGCCATAAATGATAAGATAATAATCCACTCTTAAACTAATCTTGTGGTCTAAGGTGTTATATGTCGAAATATAATACAGTATGCTAGATTTACTTCATGTATATATGTACTATCAAGCATGTTGGATAATACACTGGAGCAAACTCTTAAACACAGTATTGTGTGTCCACAGATGACGGGTTGCGCGGGCGGCGGTCACACAGTATCTGTCCTAGTGCGCGGTACCAGCGGCGCAGTAGTGGCTGAGGCAGCCCGCTCACTACACGACGCTCTATGTGCGGTTCGTTGCGTGGCACGTCGGCCTGCCCTCGTGCCCGGTGGAGGAGCTCCCGAAGCCGCGGCGGCTGCAAGTCTTGCCCGTGCCGCCATCGCAGCACCCGGGGCTGATCACTACTGCCTCAGAGCGTATGCGGACGCACTGGAGGTCATACCGTCGACACTTGCTGAGAATGCAGGTTAGATTTAATTTTTTTTTTTTATATTTTAAAAGATAGCTAACATTGTTTTAAGTTTTGAACTAAATCATACAGTTTATTAAAATGGGCTATTAATAAACCTTTGAATTGTTAATTTATATCTAATAACTATTATTTTTAATCTACTAACAATTCGTAATGTAACTTCAAACCATGAAGAATCAGCTAGAAACGTGTTACTCTTTTATAAAAGATTTTAGATACATAGTTACTATTAATAATGGTATTGACTAAAATTTTTACCAAATTTTTACTTTAATGTTTTTTGTTTTTGTTCTGTTATTAAAGTGGCAATATTTGTTACTTATACAATCTCATACAATATATAAAAATCAGTTTCATAAGCAAACGTGAGTCAAGCAGAAGTAGTAAAGTCTTCTAGCACATAAAAGTATCAGATAATAATATATCAGATAATGTTATGTAAATGGTCTCCAGGTCTAAACCCCATCGAGACGGTGACCGAGTTGCGCGCGGCGCACGCGGCCGGCTCCGGCGGGTCGGGCGTGAACGTGCGCCGCGGCCGCGTCACCGACATGCGCCACGAGCACGTGCTGCAGCCGCTGCACGTCACCGCCTCCGCGCTCGCGCTCGCCACCGAGACCGTGCGAGCCATACTCAAGATCGATGATATCGTGAGTTGCATCTAATATCATATTGAATCTGTTCTTATAAACAATAAGTATACTTTACCAGACCTCGTTTATTTAATTCAATCATTATTTTAATGGCTTTTAGGGGTTCCATATAAGCATACATTATTTCGCCAATGTCACGTGGAAAGACCTAGCCATATAGTATGTTAGATTTATTATGTCAATTCAAATGAAATTTGTATTGATATTTATAATGTAACGTTGAATAGTAAGATTCGGCGTCAATCTAAGGTCACTTAAATGCCCATAGCCATGCTAATCGTCACGTCGAAACATTCAAATCACGTGCCTCCCATTCATTGCGTCACAGTACAACTCACGTTTTCAAGTGGTATCAAGTGGTAGTGGTATTCCCAAAAAAAAAAAAAAAAAACAAATTTTGCTACATTGTTATTTTGGTGGCATATATACTTATAGCTAACCATTTCTTTAAATTTTTGTAAATATTTAAATAAACTATATGTTAGTGAGTATCTAAATTGTATTAATTTCTTTTTACAGGTCAACACGACGAATTAAGGACGTGCATTTAAGGGAATTACTAACCAAATAAAATCACAAAAGTATTAATAACTGTCTCATATTTAGTTTTTGCATAGACTCATCTTATGTTTTATTGAGGGACAAATTGTATGCAGATGATAAATGTATGATTCTGTGATTAGTCATCAATACTGTGGCCTTAGTAACTTTTGTAGGGAGTTTAATATGAAAACTTTGTGGAAGCATTTTGTGGAAAGTAAAGGAGATAAAATACAAAAATGTATTTACATAAAAAGTTACTGCTATTTTTGTGTAAACTTGCACTTGGATTTCTGAATAATAGTTATCTTTTATTAAATATCTTATGTTCTTTATTTTATTCATTGATGACGCTGGAAGCCGTTTCTTTATTTGAAAAAATTCAATTTCTTTAGAGCTTGTATCGCTTTAGTTAAGACATTAATTTTAGTCTTAAAAACTAATTTAAATAAAAATTACTACAACAATTATTGTGTTTTATTTTTTATTTATAATTATAATATAACTAACAATGAGTAGTAAATATTTATCTATGATTATCGTTGGTAAGGATGAATTTGGTTTGCTGCCTTGATGTTTGTCTTGATAGCTGAAGGTGCTTTGGGCATGGTAGGTGCTGTGGGGCCCATCTGAGGAGTTGGGCCTCTCGCGGGGCCCATTCCAGGGGCTCCCACACCTGGAGGTCCAATGGGTGGCATTCCAGGCCGGAGACCTTTACCAGTTCCCACTGCTGTCACTAAAGCATGGGTGTCTGCTATGCTATGTGTTGGTTGTATACCTAAAATAGGAACAGTTGCACATTGTGTTTACTAACATTCACATTTTCTCACACAATATAACATGTGTAATGATTACATAGGCTAATACAATTATTACAAACGAAATAGACATAAAAAAGAAATCATTAACATTAAAAAGTAAATTCATTTTTATTTTTTATCAATTGATTCAAAATCATTAACAATAAAAACGCAAATCTGATTGATACAAACACCAGTTAGTAACCGCCTTGTCAATAGTGATTCAACGAAAAATTATTGTAACAGTCTTGTTTATTCTTTAAATTTAAGTTAATTTTAATAATACCAAGTAACACCTACCTGCAGATCTCATAGATTCTCCTTCCCAGTCTTCACGGCCCTTGGATATGATTTCCCACACATGGCTAACCACTTTAGTGAACTGTGCCACCTGTTTCTACAAACAGAGAGCAATAACAATTTTCATTACTGATTAATAATAATTAATATTACATAAATATAGTGAGTTTCAAAGAATTACAGGATTTTTGCTAGAGAGAGCTGGGTTATAAGTAATTGCATATATCAGCTATTTAAATTTTTTGCATATTGCATATTCCATCAGTTTTTAGCATGTTTTAAGTGTTTTTCTTGCATAATATTTATGGTTATGAGCTATTTATGTATGTTAAAAATCAGGTCTCTAATTGTTACCATGCCTTGTTTTAATTATTTATTGAGCATTATGCTGCTAATTTACTCTTCACTTCAGGGATTAATAAAGGAAGACAAATTTAAACATTTTCTATTTTGATAGCCAATTCATTGAAAAAGATTAAAAATGTACCTAACTTTTTGTAATTAAAAACATCAAAGTAAAAAATTATAATAAGATCAATACCTGTGCAGTGTCATAGCTCAATGTGCTAGCCTTGTGTTTCAACTGCTGCAATCGCTGTTCTGCTTGTGGTTCTGGTTTGGTTCGCAACAAGTCAGGGACAAGGTCGTGAGTACACGCCGGTACTCGCCCCTCTGTCAGCCTCGCAAGCTCCTCATCGCGCTCACAGCCCAGTTGTAAGGGTAAAACTACCACGGACCTTAGTGAGGGGGCTAATTCGTTTTGGAGAATTTTACTTAAGCCTGTCAACTGGGGATATAAATAAATCATGAATAACGCATCTCCTGGAATTCTGTTAGTGAGAATGTTTATCTTAACTATATAATTCAATATCAATAAAGTAGCACAAATTCAATAATAGTTAAATAGATACATGCAAGTCATAATAGAACTTTTGGAAAAATATACTCACGTGCCCAGACAATATAGCATAGTTATCAAGAAACGTAGGCCAATTTAATGTTTCATATTCTGTTTCTAATTTTGTAATTAATGCCTGAATTGCAGATTTAAGATCATTGACTCTGTTTAAGATAGCATGCAGTGTTGCTTCCAATTGTTTTTCTTCACGCTGCATATTGAAATTATTATTTATAATATAAATATACACTTTCAATTGCCTCTTATTTATTAATTACTTAATGTTTTTATTTATTTTGACAAAATAAATCTGGAAAAGAATACCGAATAAAACATTTTTCATCGACTAGATTGATGACAATTTAAAGCAGTGTTGTCAACCAATAAAATTATTTCCCCTTATCATTCGTCCATATCAATAATTTTAAAATCCCTTAAATCTTCTAAAGTCACTAATTATCTAAATTATGAATAGAAGTTTATAATTTTCGACATATGTTGAAATGAAACTAAATATATCTAATATGTATCTATCTATTCATTTCAGTATTGACATCCATAGGAAAATGACACTTCAATGAAGATCATATGAATTTTTATAAATATTTTAAACATTTTTAAATTCCAAAAAAGTCTTAAAACATTATTTTCGTACGCTCAAAAAAGTCCCACAACGACGATTTCACCTAAATTAAGCGGAAAACTACTAAGTTGGTAACACTGAATCAAATACCATAGACATTTTTATTTTATCTTTGAATACAAAGAGGCTAAAATTTTAAAGCATAGATATCTACTACCTCGTCTAATCATAAATTAGATAGATATCATATTTAGTTTGGATACAATTTAAACTACATAGAATTTCAATCCTCTTGCAAACAATACAGAAGTAATGTCATTAATTCATAAAACATTACAAGCCTTCTAATGTCCTATTGTCCTGTCTGTATCATGTAGCCTTAGCCTAAAAATTGCGTGGGTGTAGTGATGCCATTAAAATTTATATAATCTGTCCGTCATAGTTCAAAATTCATTGATGTTTTATCTGTGTTTCCTGTAGTAATTTTAATTTGATAGTATTATTGATTGTAAAATACCAGTTGTATTTATTCAATTTACTCATGTCAGTGGGTAATATTTATTCAATATAAAATCAAATAGAAGAAGTATATTCATGTCGATATTATTAAAATGTAATGAGAACAATTTAGAGTTGAATAAAATTCTCGCTCTTGCACCTGGTACACCTTTGCATTTATTTAAGGCCACTTATTTACATACTAGTGAATTAAAACATCGAGCTATATTACTATTTTAGTGGAAAATATGGTGGAGAACGGTGCGTCTAGTGGTGGAAGCGAAAGTCCAAATGCTACAACTGGAAGATCCGGCTTACTCGAAACACTAGTTCGTGGCGTGTGGTATCGTGTGCATTGTTCCTTAGAGGATGATTATCTTAGCGTATGCTTAGACGATGGCTACGATGCCACTACCACTCTCAATGGAACCTTAAATAACAATAATGTCGAGACGCCGAACAGCGACTTCACTGAAGTCCCTGAAGCTATTGCTAATCAAAAAAGGGTGGTTCAGGTGGTGAAGTCTGACAACAATGGCTTGGGAATATCGATAAAAGGAGGAATAGAGAATAACATGCCTATTCTTATATCAAAAATATTTAAGGGTATGGCAGCTGACCTAACAGAACAACTGTATGTGGGTGATGCTATACTGTCAGTGAATGGGGAGGATTTGAAAGATGCTACTCACGAGGAGGCAGTGAAGGCCCTTAAAAGGGCTGGCAAAATGGTTCAATTAGAAGGTAAAATATTTATAACTTTTATATAACAATTTCTGTAGTCTACTCTAATTTAATGCTATAATATCAGGTTCTAATAGTTCCATTTCAATTGTCCTTTTTGAACTGTATAATGTATAATACTACATTCAGGGAGGGTAAATAGAATAAATCTCTACAAATCATATAACTAAAGCCGTAAAACTATTTAAACATCAATAAATTTATTTATACTGAAATCCTTAATAAGAGAGAATATTTTCAATAAAACCCTTTTACATTAATTAATACTCATATATCTTTATTTTTCAACCGCTCTGGTTTAGTGGTGCTGAATGCGCTATTAACGCCGGCGGTCGCGGGTTCGATTCCCGCTCGGGGCGGAT
>DVXP01001691.1:0-14332 GCA_018235645.1 Junonia grisea | reverse complement strand
CTTAATACCAGAGTCTTAAAATATAATAAAACTGGTACAGACTACTATCGGGTATGTTATCGAGTTTGAATTTAAAAGGCTGGGAATAGTTGTTTATTTTTCCAAGTGGTTAAAATCTTAAGTAGCCAAGATACAAGACAAGGCAAACTTATTAATTATAATTGATAAAAATTGAATGTTAAATTTTAAATGAATGATTTGGACGGGAATTTTAATTTTTATTTGAATTTTAATAATATTCATATTTAATTTCTTTAAACACTAGTATTTGCTTAAGGCTTAAATTACTTTTGGTAAATATAAATAAAAAAATGATTGAAAAATATTAAATGTTACGAAGATAAATAATTTACACAGACGTTCTTCTTCCTTTAGTTAAGTTTAAATTAATTTCCGTAGTAAATATAATTTACAGTCATCTGAGAGGTAGATAAAATAGCTCATCAGACAGACAGTCTTTCTCGCGATCCTAATGTTATCAGTAAGTATAGATGCTTGTTCATCTAAATGTCTTTTACACTGTCTTTGTAATATGGATCATAACAATTTCCATAATTGTAGGATACTTTCGCGTTTGGCCACACCAAGAACATCTGTGAGACGGTTATGTATATTTAATTATTATTTTATTTATCTTTGCAATTTCCATCTAACAAACTATTCAACCTTAATAAAATACCCGCCTAATGTAAACATTATTAAGCACCTTTATTCCAATCTCATTTAAATCTTCTTTGTAACAAATTACAATATTTTTTATCTGGCAAGTCCGATTCCAGAACTAACATGTCAATATTTCGATAGAAATCGGTTAATTTTCAATAAAACCATATATGAAATTGAATAAACTATAAATTGACTATCCTTACAAACCCTGTTCTATCAAACAACCTTCGATTATCACATATTCTTCAATCTTCTCAAAAATACAGTCGAATAGCGGTTAAAATTCGAAAAGTTCGCAAATATTTTAGTCTTGGACAGAACTCTTGATTGTCACTTACACCATATCTAATTAACGCATTATGTATACAGCTTTAAGTACCTTCTTGTGACATCTTGACATTAAAGTTATACAAAAGTCACTTTTATTGTCCAAATACCAAACTCATATAATCGAATTTATACACAATGTTATTTTTCAAGGTGCCTAAAGTTTACAAATTCAAAAGTCTAATGATACAATATTTTTATCTATTAAATCATTCATTCCTTAAATATAAATCCTTCACCATTCGCATCGTATGGGTTTTATTTAACTGGCAACTATGAAGCGAAAACATCAAGCCTACGAATGACCCTACGCTACAACGCTACTGACAATCACAGATTAAATATAGTTTCTAATTACACTTACAGATAATATATAAATACACAATAGTGTTAAAAACATCGAAGAATATCACTTAGGTGGGAGATTAGCCACAGATTAAATATAAGGTGATCAATATTTATTGGTAATGGTAAAAAAGTTATCGGACACGCCATCTAGAGATTGGAGAACTATTTAATTGTTCGTAATTTATTTAAAGACTAGTTATAATTGCCAATAACCCTTGCGTTAAGTAATTAAGATTGACTAACAACTTGTTAGTAACTGTTAATAGCTGGATTGTACTGCCAAACATGGCGATAAAGATATCGATCACCCTATATAAAGTACAAATATAATACTAAGATAAATAATGTATCTGTTAATTACAAGGTTGAATATTAAAGTTAGAAATGAGAAAAATACAATATAATACATATAGTTTTTTTTAAGAGAAAGTAGGAACAAACGATACGTTTTGTATAAGAAAAATTTGTATAATAAATAAATAAACAAATAAATTATTAATATAACACTTTAAACAACTCTACACATTGACATCCACAGATTATGTAGAACACATCAAGATCTATGACACAGATAAAATAAATTATTATGCGTAGATACAACAACCATATTTTTACGATATCTTACGCTAGTTTAATTACTGTAGTATGTAGATTGTTTATGAGAGGATTTGCCTGAAATTCAGTTCAATATACTGGTCAGAGCTAATGACATCTCGAATTGTCACTTTTTAATTCTCACGGGGGGTTGACTAAAGTAATATGACAGTGCAAGCTGTCAATAAGTATTATCAATAATTTCGGAATTTATTCTATACATATTAACATATTAAAAAAAAATTTCGATTTTTTATCATTTTTGTAAACTTATTAACGATAATATTAAACAAGATAGCCAAACATGTATCAAAAAAATCCTAATCATATCGACGGTTGAAAGGCTAATTGATCTAAGCGAATTTTTTTGGCATATATATTTCTATACATATTTGGAATCAGCGAATTTTTCTCTATCCAAATATGTATAAAAATCAATATATCAAAAAAAAAAATGGCGCTTAGACCGAATAGCCTTTCAACCGTCGATTCTAAGATAATTGACCATTAAACTATTACTACAATTGAACTATACCTTATTGTCGTCCTAACGCCTCTAAGTTACTGTGGTGCGAGTCGATTCTGTTCATATTCGCCTTCAAGTCTTCTTGCAATAAACTCTGGGCCTCAATGTTTTGTCTCTCAGAGGTCAAGAAGTCGTGGGACCCGTTGACGTTGGTTGGTTGGTTCTTGTCCGGGTAGGAGAGGTCGAAATTTGATATTGACTTTATTTTATCGGAGGATTCTAGACCGGAAGCTAGTGATCTTGATGTAGTGTTGTCTGTGTGAAAAAAGATTCGTTCATGTTACTGTCATGGTTACTGTTATTTGGATTGCTTTTTGTTATTTCGTGGTTGCCTACTTACGCGACATTTTTGGTGACATGAGGGTGGAAATGAGATATATTATTATGAGACCTAGAAATAGAGACGTGTAAAATGATATGTCGTGTTGTTATTTTTCTAAATCCTTTTAAAATATGTTGGTTTTATTTATTAGGAAACATTAAAACTAATTCTGTTACATATCCCTGTCTATTGCAGGATAAAAGACTATGTCCAATTGTTGGACATTTATAAGCAACAGTATATTTGGTATATAAATAAATATACCAAATATACTGAATTTATATTTTAAAGAATAAATAAAGAGTAATGTTTGTTGTTGAAAAAAAAATCAATAAGGATTGTATACTTAAAAAACATAATTGAAAGTCTACTATTTGTTCTTTCCTCGAGAATAATGTATTATTTTTTTTATAATAATTAATAGTACGTTAGTACACGTACGAGTAGAATAATCATAGCTTACCCTTTAGCGCGTCTCCCATGGGATCTGCGGTTCCATCTTGCCGCCGCTCTTTAGGCATGGAGGCTGCTCTCGTGCCGCCCACCAACATGCCTAACACCCTGCAAACAACCATACTCATAACTAGAGACCACAATAATATATCGACGGATGAAAGGCTATTTGGCCTAAGGATAATTTTTTTGACATATGTATATATTTTTATACATATTTGAAATCAGCAAATTGTTCTCTGTCTAAATATGTATAAAAATATATATGTCATAAAATGGCCCTCAGACCAAATAGCCCTTCAACCGTCGATATGCAATTGCATATTTTTAGCCATTTTTTGGTGTAGGTACTTGCATAATTTCAACCTAAAAGCTAAGAGAAATGCATATCATCGACATATTTGCCTCGTGTTTTGATTATTTTGAGACTTTTAAGAACTTTTTTTGGTCGTCGGTTGATGAGAATTTACTATTTTCGAGGAATAACTTGAATGCATTTTGCATATTTACGACGTTTCATGCATATTTCGAATGTTTTTCGTACATATTTGCATGCATAAAATAGGCTTTTTATGTTGCACATAATCCGGTGTCTACTCAAAGTAAGGCTAAAAGAATAAATTATGTTAGAGACTACACGTTTCTAAAATAGTGTCAACTTTACTATTAAAGATTATGCTGAATAGAAATAAAACACAAAAAATTGTTCAACTATTTATGAAACTAAAAAAACTACTCCAAAATAAAAAGGTATAATCAGATATAAAAGTATTTTACCTTTTTTTGATGTACTAGCGTGCCGCGTGTATTTTATAAACAAACATATTAATTCCTATTTACTCTTTTAAGGGGGAATATTGTAAAAATAGTTTTTGGCACTTGTATGTCTGTGTCACTATTTCGTCACTGGATAGCCAAAACTACTAGAGCGTCACGGTTTCCTTCGGCTCTTTAGTAGTTTTGGCTTTCCAGTGACGATATAATGAAAATTTTCTTTTATATAATATGTAGGTATAATATATATTACCTGGAATTGCTGAGGTCTCCGAAGGGTGTCTGGGGAGTGGGAGGTGGGGAGCTTCTACCAGTCTCACACGCTTCACCCCAACCCTCCGCTATTAGAACTTCACCGATGTCCACCGATCCTTCTAGAAGGAAAGTTATATTTTTAGCTATTAGTTTACCATTAATTTACAAATTTAAGAAGAATTAACAATTTACTTAAAATATTTTATCTGATTATATGTAAGCAAATAAATAGGTCGACGCAGAGTGATGAAAATCTAAATTGAAAATAATAATACAATGAAAATATGACACAAATTGTGTTTTACAAAAACGAGGGACTAAAGTATCGTATACAAATCTTCCGAAAGAAAAATTGCTCGTTTTAAACTATATCATAATATTTACTGGTCAACTGTATGTTTTATACGACCGATCGATATGGTGCAGTGATGCTGGATGTGCCAGTAACGCCAAAGGTCGCGGGTTCGATTCCCGCTTGGGACAAATGTTGTTAGTATTTGTATAAATATATGTTCCAAGGTCTGGGTGTTTGTCCTATCGTGTGGGCCTTTCTACTGTGCCTCGGAGAGCACGTAAAGCTGTCGGTTCCAGTTGTTATCACTTGACAAGAATTGAGATTTATAGTAGGTAAATATTTCAGTCTAAATAGTTATTGGATTGCCCTCTGGGTCAGACGGCAATTGCTCTTTATCAGTAACCTGTCAATACCTAGGTTAAAATAAAGCATACCTTTTTCTTTTTTGATTTCCCAGGGGGGAACCTACTCAACAGATACCCGGTCCCGCGGGGGCAGCACTGGGTTATGTCGGGTTGGAATGTCCCTAAAGGGGATCATCCCGACCGACTAAAACCCCCTGGGCACTTTCCGCTGCGTCAATATGGAGCGGGACTGGGACACCGGCACAGCCTTTACGTTCAGTCCCCGCCGGACGTCGGCCCACCTTTACCGCACGCCCCTCCGCGAGTGGAGGGGCTCGGGAATGTCTGAGTGAGGGACATTCCCGCCCGACTACATGGCGACCAGGTGGGAGTTGGCGGTCGTACCGTCGCCTTCTCCCTCCTCTGTACCATCTGCAGAGCGACGCAGCGAGAGGATCGTCCTCCCGCGCCGCCTCCTTCAGCGACATCATGTCCTCGCATGAGGCGGCCGCTCTCCAGGCCTCCGCACTTCTCAGCATGGATGCGACCACGCTGGGAAGCGAGAGCTCCTGGCCGCCTACCGCGATGAGCATGCGGCGCTGCTCCGGCCAAATCGCACGCTTAATATTAGAGTGACTTAATTCAAAATTCCCGTAACTTCTGATATAGCTATTAAGTCTAATAATTTTTAGACTCATTTTTCAGTTTTCGCACTTTTTGAGTTCGGTCACTTTAATATTAAGAGTGCGAAATAATGCACCCCTGACCAGACCCTGGTTAAGTCGGTACTCGGGTACTCGGTCGGGTCGGGAAAAGTCGGGAAAAATGATACAAAGAAGACGTATGTTATATATGAACCTACCATCAGTGACGTCATACAGCTTGATGCCGGGCACCTCCTTCCCCCGGTCCCCGACCGTCGCGGAGGACCTCTTGTACGTGCACGTGCGGGACACCAGCGGCTTCCAACGAGCCACCTGAGTATATATAAGATATATGTATGTATACTTTACATTGGCGCCACTCCGGCTTCGCAAGGACCAAAAATATGTTATAAAACGGTATGTATTAAAACTATAGTCTTTGTTAATCAGACATAGTGTAGAGACTATTGGTTTAAGATTTCTCGAAATCGGTCGAGTAGTTAGTAATTTTTGAATTTTTTAGTTACATACCCCTATATACAGTATTCTTCTTGTATTATCCTCTTTTTAATAAAATTATTTTTTTATAGGATACGCAAACTAGCAAGATAGGCAAACGAGCCGACAGATCACCTGAAGGTAAGTGAATACTGCCGCTAATGGTCATTTGCAACTCCAGAGCAACCGCAAAATGGCCTTTTTTTAAACATACGATTTTTTCTTGACGGAAAGGAAATAGTATAAATCTATCACAGATGCAGTCAAAGGAAAGGAGATATACCTGTGTGAGTTCCTCGAAACGCTCAACAGCATGTGGATGCCAGCGCGCCTGTCCATGAGCAGGACGGACGCCCGCCAGGAAACACTCCATAGCCTGAGAAGATACAGTTTATATCTACTATTATTAAGACATAGACAATCACATTTTATTTAATTCAATATTATTAAGACACCTTCTTTCCCTCAAAAAAACCCTTAAGAGTTTCGTTTAAGATCATTACTCATTAGTGTCTGTATTATCTGTGGTAAATTAAAATATTATTTTTCTCATATAATAAATACCGTCAAGATTTTTACGCATACAATCAAAAACTACAACACAGCGAGTATTAAACCGGTAAAATTAATTCATAAAATTGTAACCCTGAATTCATGAATACCTGAAACCGAAGGCGTAGTAAATCTGCTCGTAGTTCGCATAATTCGTGTGTCGCTACGTATTCGCTGTCACCATAGTCCAAGTAAAACAGATCAGCAACCTAAAACAGAAAAACTCCGAATATTACACTACTGTTAAGCGCGTCCTGTAGTTTATTGCTCTATGGTAAGATATGTGGAAAGGATCATGTGAGGTGCACCTGTAGTTTAATAGTCTATGACTCTATGTTAAGATGTTCATATTAGCACACAATTTAGTTTGGTAGTCTAAGGTAAGATACGGGGAAAGATTTTGTAGGCGTGTCCTTTAGCTTAGAGATGTATGTCAAGATACGGTAAATCCTTTTGTGAGGCACGTCCTTTGATTTTGTGGTCTATGGTAAGGTACCGGGAATAATCATGCGAGTCGCATCCTATAGCACAACGGTCTATACCCTTTGGTAAGACACAGGAGATTGCTCATGTTAGTCGCGTCCTGTAGCTCAATGATCTATGACAGGATACGTGAGTTCGTACTCACGTCAGGCGCGTCCTGCGATTCATTGGTCTACGATACGACACGTGTAATAGTCACATGAGGCATGTCCTATATATCAATGGTCTATGTTACCTGCTGCGTGGCGTCGAACTCGTTGGGCCTGAGGTCCATCACTCGCGCGCGGTACCAGCGCCCGTCGTGCCGGAACACCGCAGCTACCACTTGACCCACCGATACTTTCTCCAACTAGACATAGAAATATTATTATTTTATAGTTATATCGAAGCGTCATTTTTTGACATATTGATTTATATACATTTGGAATCAGCTAATTCTTCTCTATTCATATATTATATAAATATATATGTAAAAAAATAGCGCTTAGATCAAATAGCCTTGCAACCGTCGATGTGATGAATAATAAGTAAAATTCAAAAATATATTAAGGGGTTATATAAAAAAATAAGTTTGAAACATGACTATTTTTAACCCCCGACCAAAAAAGAGGGGTGTTATAAGTTTGACCGCTATGTTTTTCTGTGTGTCTGTGTGTCTGAGTGTCTGTGTGTCTGTCTGTGGCACCGCAGCACCTAAACGTCTGAACCGATTTGGATCCAGTTTCTTTTATTTGAAAGAGTGTTTTCTAGCGGTGGTTCTTAGATATGTTATATCAAATCGGTCTAGCCGTTTCGAAATTATCTTGCAATATGTGGATGTAGTTTTCTCAGGTGGAATTTTGATACTCAATTTTGAAACAGATATCATCAACCGATTGAGCTGTAATTTTGCATACATATTAAACTTGGATGACAATATACGGTAAAATGCGTGACGTCATTCTAAATTTAATATGGCGGACCATCCAACCTAGCAGAATAGTTATTTTTATTGCATTTCTGCAATATGGGTATCAAATGAAAGGGCTTGTTAAGAGTAACTCGAAAAGTAATATGACATCATTCTAAATCCAAGATGGCGGACCATCCAAGCTAGCGGAATAGTTATTTTTAATGCATTTCTACAATATGGGTATCAAATGAAAGGGCTTATTGAGAGTAACTCGACCGTGTTTGTGTATGTATGTATGTGTGCCTGTGTGTATTATTAGAAAATACACATGTGGTATTGAATGCGATGTCGGGGGTTTAATAAATTTTTCAAATTTACACTTGTCATTTAGTCAACGTACCTATCCGTGTAGTACAACCATACAGATCGTCCCTCGCCAGGTTGTCGGAGGGGCGCAGCCAGAGCCTGACGCGCGCGGAGCTGCGCAACGGGTACCGCGCCGAGCCGCCGCCCGCGCCCTCCAAGCTGCTGCACGACGACCAGGGTGAGTGCACACACGCACATTACTTACATATACACGTACACGCGCTCGCAGCTGTACTCGTACACATGTAGGACTTGATCACACGTACAGTGGCGAGACAGGAAAACTGCATGGACCGAGCGAGCTTTTTGACGAGACAGTCCATTACTATGTCAATACGCTGTTATTGAAGAACGTCGATTAGAAAAGAGTTCTATGAGAAACAATTAATTTAGAATTCTTTGTGTATTTTTAATAATACAGCCACAATTGCGCTCATTTTTTACATCAACATCGCATCACTAGGCAACACTTCTAATTACGTCACCTGAGTGCCATTACACGCTCGGCCGAGCTGTTTGTCAACGCTGTCTCACCACTGTACTCGCAACGTGTAATCGAGGCATTACTCGGTGTACGCACACAGTCACACGGACGTATACATGCGTACACACATCTATATCGTAAAAACTCACTCGGTATATCTGTGCGTACGCACGCAGTACATACAAACACACGTACTGCGTATTTGTGCAAACTTGTGTGATTCGTCGAGATTTGTCAGTAGGGTGAAATCTGGTATTAATTAAGAGATAGAGAAATTTGTTAAAAGAAATTGGTAATAGCTGATTTCCGATTGCGTGTTTAAAAATGTAAAAATAAAAATACTACATTCACATACATTCTTGTGTGTCATGACACACGTAATAAAATAATATTACTGTCATACTCTATATTATACAATTCACAGTTTATTCATATTTGCTTTGTAGACGGGTCTTATCGCGATAATCTTTACGTATTACAATACCTTTTTGCCCGACGTTTCGGCGAAGTTACATTCACCGTGGTCACGAGCTGACTCCAGTCAGTCAATTAAAAAATAAATTAAAAAAAAAATGAATAAATTACATCGCGAAAGTTTAAAATATAAAAATCACAGTTTATTCGTTAATGGGTTAATATGTCGATGCAATAATTTCTACACTAAAATATAAGATTATCCACACTATCAAAAATAGTTCATATAATTATGTATTTTATGTATTATGTACAAAATATTATCTTTCTTCACATACAGGTGTAGCTGTACGGACTAGTGAGTTAACACAGACATACATACTAACATATTATATCCCATTCTTCACCATATTATATAGGATGCTCATTACTAGTAAATCAAAACACGTATTTACAAAAACCATTAGATCATTTTTTCATATAAAGAATGCTACATTAGTGACTTTTGGAAATTATTTACTTTTTATAAACATTTTCTCAATTTACTTCTATATACATACTGTAGAATGTGTTTCTACAGGATGTTCTATATTTTTAGTAAGTCATATGTAGCTACTATAGTAGTATGTATTTGTCTACAGTTTCAAAACAATGATTTTTCGAGGTAATAAATGTGTGAAAAAGAAAAATTTTAAGTTAAGTAAAATCTTATATAAATTAAGATAAAGAATTGGATCGTATGGAGGCATGGAATTTAAGTATACCTTCTAATGCTTCAAATGCCGATATCTAAGGATAGAGTTGTCTAGATATCTTCAATACTGTTATATAATACCTCAAATTATCCATTCAAAATCATTTATTAATATTAGTAAATTTAGTATCTGTCACTACCATTATGATGACCACCACCATACATATGATAAGGTACTCATGTATCAACAACCTAAATATTACATGGAACAAGGTCACATTCATCAACCAACAACAGTCCAATTTATAGAACGATACATAATTTAACAAGATTTAAATATCGATACTCTTATATAACGTTACTCTTCCATCTCTGACAAGTTACAATAACAATTACATCATTATACCACTAAAAGTACCGATATTTTACTAACCGAACTCAGAAAAAACCGATTACTCCATTATCGGTAAATACCGATTTTTACACACAGATATCATCCCGATCGAACAGATTATATATCTTTTAATTTGTTTCTATGTTCTTTTACATGTTTTGTGTATATGTTTTGGAGGGCAGCCAGCCTATAGAGACGTAACTAATTGGTGTAATAAAATGCTGCGCTTGCCACTCTACGCCATTCTATGGGAAATGATTGTATGTACCGACATATATTATATGTACACTCTCAAATATTATATTCTAAATTTTGATAAGTCGTTTTAGCTGCCTTAAATTGGTTGTTATTAGAAAATTTAATTTAATTTCGAAATTAAAATTCAAAATTAAAAAAAAAATTATAGGTGCTTTAGTAAATTTCGACATTTAAAAAACTAATTATTTTTAATGAGGTTTAATTTGCAAATTTATTTTGACATATATGATTTTATTATTTTGTTACTGCTTTATTTACCACACATCCATATATCCGATCACGTCGATACTTTATTTTATTTAAGACATATCATATAATTTAAGTGTACATAGAGACCAATACAGACCCATACAATCAGTTCGCCATGTCACCACCATTACCATATATGTGTTTCACGGTATCCTGCCATTGTGTTTGTTGATAGGACGTCTAGGATACACATGAAATTATCGCTTAGTGCTTCGCGGTTACGCTTACGCCATATTAAAATGTAAATATGGCTGAAAATAACTATATCGACCAAAGGTTGGCGGACTGCTAAGAGATTTTCTTTATATGTTGACGTAATCGGTAAAGTTAACTCGTGACGCTCGTAATGTAAGCTAACTAACACCGCTTGAGAATACTCAATGCTAAATAAGTGTATCGTTCTTATCCATGATCTCCCGATCGTTGTAAGCGACTGGCAACATTTTTTTAAATAAATTTTTAATCTGTATTTTGCTACACAGTGTTACCAGTACCTTACGACGACATGAACCGTTTCTGCTATCTGTCAGACTATGTTTATTTAAATATCTGTGTAAATTGTTGTATTATTGTCGTGCACGAGTGTTCGAATTGTTTATTTAATTGTGATCGATTTTCGAATCGATTTTTCGCGATTCGAATACTCGTGCTCGCAACTCCTGTGCTTTGCCGCTGTCACGCCCCACATCGCCTGCCATCTGCTCTATCACATGCCTCGCCACTAAACACGACCCTAACACTTAGCTAATAACGCCCGCTATTGTACGGCAAGGGGACGCTTCGGGGTACGCTTACTGTGTCTCTATATCGAGTATAACAAGTCTTCCGGCCCGTTTGTTTACTTTAGATATATTTATTCCATTTGTTGTCATCAAAATTTAGTAGTCGGTAGTTTATGTTAATGGTACTACTTTTGTCGATTAGTGTGTAAAGGGCTATCAAAGCTTTACATGTATTTCATGCTATTTTCCAATCATTAGTTCTCTTATAAATAGCTAAGTGTTTCTTCAGTACATGTGTTGTCATAGCTATTATTTTAATTCGATTCGAGTAGTGTAAACAAACGGGTCAGCAGACTTGCCCGTCCGGCCCATAATAGCGCGGTGTGGGTTGCCATCATCGTTACCCGGACATCAAGGCTTCGCATCGCTCAGTAACTTAGCCAGGCATTTGGTACGGCACGGAGAGCTCTTTGGTTCATAGACTATGAATAGACATAGATTGAAACGTATATTTGACGTTTAATGTCAATTGGCGTAGTTGAATGCGTTAGATGGTTTGGTCATCGTTCATCAACATTTAGAACATTAAATTGTTTCCTACTTCAAAATTAGTCGATATTAGTACTTTTCTCATTTAGTGTTTTCAATTTGGAATGTTAGATATGTACCTTGATATCCCGTAATTCCAATAACTCTTTAAATAAGAATTTATAGTCAAAATTATTAAAAAATAAAATCTGATAACTTTTTTAGTACCCCAAAAATTTCCTAAGGAAAAATTCAAAATTTTCATTATACGTTTCCACTATCGATAGATGAATGGATAAAAGAAACGGAAGCATTTCTTGAATACCTCTGGATTCAAAATTTGCAATACAATTAAAAACTATACCACCATCGATATGCGCCTTACGAAATAAAATAGCAAAACGTAGACACTCAAATACCCAAAGTAAAGGAACCCAACATCGTTAAACGCCTTACGAAATAAAATAGCAAACGTAGAAAGTCAAATACCCAAAGTAAAGGAACCAACCATCGACATGCGCCTTACAAAAAACTAATAGCAAAATTAGAAGATCCAAAGTCCAAATAGAACCAAAGAGGTCTCTAGCGGAGAGTGGGCAGCGTGGGTCGTGGTGGGGCGTATAGCGGTCGTGGGCGTAGGCTGGCTGCACTCGCTCGCGGGGCTGGTGAAGCGCCGGCTCAGCGGGTACGTCAAGTGGCATCACGTTGCAGCGCGCCGCGAGCCCGTCCACGCGGCCGTCGCGCACCACAAGTGAGTAACGATATGACTTTTTTTGTGGAAAGAATTTTTTCTATGTGTTTTTCGAGGAATACTATGTAGTCATATTGTTCAATATGACTACATACTATTCCTCGAAAAATGTAAACGTCATAAATACTAAGAATTGAATTGAAAAGACATGGCATGACAAGTTGAAAAATAGAAAACGTAGTAAAACGAATAAAAGGGTGATCAACAAAGTCAACAAATTATTTTTTCAAATTGGCTGTGAGGGCACTTTTAAATTATTATTTTTAATCTACCGCAAGAAAATTGACTGCTACTCTTTTCAAATTCATATTGATAAACTGTAAACAGTAACTAAAGTTACTGATTTAAATCAGTATTTCATCTGAAATACTGACATATAATTTCTCATACCGCTTTTAAATCCGTTTAAATCCGTGAATGATACAAAGAATTTATATTTTAACAAAGTACCGACGGGACATATGTATTTGTTCTACCAATTTAAAACTTTTGGGGCGGTGACTGACCCCATCGTCTTAAAGTGACGCAAATAGTTTAAATCCTCATAACAAATCTAGGTGGGCCACCAGCGAGAGTTGGAGCGTGCCGGCGTCTCCCCTGCCGCCGCGCGCGCCTCCACCGCGACCCGCCGACTAGCGCACACCACCACCTACACCACTACCACCATCAGTACAATCACCACTAATACGAGAACCACCACCAATACAAGAACTACCACTAGAGCAAGAACCACCACTAGTACAAAAGCCACCGCGGGAGTGCGCGCCGCGAAGATACATACCCTTACGATGTTTTTAGACTATTAATGTTTCATTGCTAAGCGTATGCTGAGACAAATCATCGCACGCATTAGTGACAGATTCAGATAGAGTATCAAGGGCGTATTTCGAGCACGGAATGCGTTGTTTGCTTACTTATAAAAAGCGATGAACGTATTTGACACACAGAATCAGGACCTAAAAGAATTTTTTGGAATGTTTAATAAGGTAAAGAAAAGTGTACGCAGTATGAGCACGCATGCACGTACGTTGCGTCTACTGTTACTTAGTGCTGTAACTGTACTGTTTACATCTCAGCATATGCTTACCTTACCTACCTACTTTTAAATTTCAATATATGTAAAAATGTACGATCGTACTCTTTCTATTTTTTTCTTATTATGTACAGGGTGATTACTATTTCTCTAATTTATAGTTTAAAAAAATAGTGGAAGCTGTCGGTGAGTGATACGTTTGGAGCGATGAGATGTTGTACAAAATTGTATTTTACGTTTGCGGTTTGAATAGAAAAATATATAAAACGTTTCTCTGAAATGATTGGCTTGAAATGAGTTTTTAAAAATCTGTTCTCAAAAAAATTACGATCTTGTTTAAAATTACAATTAGTAGAGGTGAGTACTGTTTTACTAAAACGTTTTATAGAATCTTCTTCTTCCTAGCATTTTTCCCGGACTTAGCCAGGGTCTGCTTTATTCTAGCCTAAGTTTTGACAGGTTACTG
>DVXP01001690.1:0-14334 GCA_018235645.1 Junonia grisea | reverse complement strand
GAGGTACGGATGTGGTACGGTTGTGGCATGAATAGTACGGAAAACCGTACTTTTTGGTACGGTCTGGCAACACTGGTCATTTATTAGAAATAGACAATGTAGACTAACTGTCAAATTACTTGAATTTTTTACATTCCCGTTTGTAAGGATCCTTTTATATCTATCAACACATTTGGAATAGATAGATAGATATCTATAAATTATAAAATTGTTAGATACGCAACATTAAAAATATATCTAATATGTGCAATGTGCAAATAATACCTAACATCAAATTATTTTTTGTAAATGTGGAGTCAGCTGACATACAACATCAAAATAATAATTTGATAGAGGAAAGTCAGCATATTCGAGATACTGCAGTAATGTGGAATTCCTCGGTATGATAGATAAGCATAACATAAATCCATCAAATATTAAAAACAGGACCTCAACTTGAAATTACAGCAACTAGAAACAAGAAAATAAGGGGCCTTTTTTGAAAATTTTTTAAATAACAATGTATCTATTAATTGATAGATAATAGATAATTAACTGTAATGCTAAAATATTTATTGTATTTATTTAAACTGTTAAGTAACCTTGTCAGTTTGTGCTGTAACTATAATTTTGTAAATATTTATAGAAAAAAAAATGTTATATGAAACTTTATATAACCATGGTATGTTGCTCATGTGGAACAGTGAATCGACAGTGAATGTAATTTGGAATAATATGCACTGTTGAATGTTAGAGTAAGTGCAGTATATTTGGAATTCACGTTTGAAATTCAGATATTTCGGAATGTAGTGAATTTCGCTTCTCATCTCACTATTTCAATGTTCACTATATTTTTTATTACAGGAAAAACTATCTTACATGATTATCTTGCAAATATTTATTGAAATTTGCAATTAAGTTTCCTTTTTACTTTAATCGACATTTAGGTTACGTAGTAGCCTGGTGAAATTATATGGGCTTCATTTTGACCTACCCTACCCTACCCTACCTAACCATGCCCTACCCTAAAAATGTGTATAATGTACATATAATGTGTATATACTGTATGTATATGATCAAAATCTGTTCAGTAGTTTTTTTTAATGATTTTTTTTCTAAAAAACAAAACTTTAAACCACTCTCCTGACACTTTTACAAAATGGCGCTTAGATCAAATAGCCTTTCAACCGTCGATGTAGCTTGGCAGTGTCTTGGTTCGCCCCGAATAACATCACTTATTAGGTATATGTTTTCAAAAATATGTCTCAGAGAAATCATACATATTAAATGCACATTTTGCATTTTATGAAATGAAAGCAATGACAGCTGCAACAACAATTTAAAAAAATATATTTATTTCCGTAAATGTTAGTCTGTTAAAATATTGCGCGTCAATGTCATGGCTGAATCGCGACAATACGGCGTCTTCCGTGTTTTAAAATGTCACCATGAATACCCCTTAAATACAACTATGTTGTACCAATAAAACCTAGTGAATTGTTTTATTTACTACTAGCTGATGCCCGTGGCATTGCACGCGTTTATATCGGATTCAGGTATAAAACAATATATAGCCGTCTTTTAATTATTAGATATTAAAATAAGTATGTATACGATATTTTTTTATTTGTTACATATTGATATCTTGATAATATTGTCTATGCTTATTGTCTATCATGACTCTTTTGTTTTTAGTTTATATGTTGTGATCATGATCGTGATCGTGAATCGTGTCCGAAACCATCGCTGGCTGTAAAATAGTGACCATGATTTTTTTTGGGAAAGTGGAAATTTTTGCTTACTATTAACTTTTCCAGTATAAAGAGTAGCCTATATGTTGGCGGAGCACCTAAGCTATTACCATACCATCGCAATCGAGTCAGCCGTTTTTGAGAGTAGTGTGGACAAACAAACAGACAAACAGACAAACGTAATTAATAATAATTATTAATTTGTAATTTGTAATATCTGTAATATTATAATTACATATATCTTAATTTATATTATGCTTAATTTGTCGACCTTCTATAGCTTGAGATCGCAATACTATATAATTACATATAATATTAATTAATAACCAATAATCTTTTAAGAGCTATTAAACTCTAAAATTCAAATTATACTGCTTTCTAAATGAAGTCTTAACTTTTACGAACTACTGTAAAGTTTAAGAACCAATTATATTTTCTTATTTTTTTTGTTACGTAGGTTTTTATTATATTATTTATTTTGTGCGTATTGTAGCCTAAACGACTCGAAGAATCTAAATCAAATTGACATCGGCAGCGTCGCCCTGTGTAAGTACATAAATTTGACGAAACCCTTACTGGTACTATTGTTAAATGAAATTCCTATCAACAAGAGTCCTTAAGTCGTGTGACTGAATGAAATTATGATTAGATCCTAATAGATAGGAAGCTACCGCTAATGCGTTAGCCTTTCTGGTATTGGTATCAGCACCAGTAGTTCTAAATCCGTCGGAATTGCCCGCAGTGGAGGCTTACTTCTGACACTCAAGTTTATTTAGCTTAGCTATTCTAATTGCTTTTACGGTGTGCCATTATAAAGCTAGACTCATGTAGTTTAGCGGTTACTAACATTTATGATTCACGCTTACATATGTTGTAAATATTTTTATGGGGATTTTTGAGCGTCACAAACCTTTGATTAGTATACAAATTCGATTAATCCGACTATAAGCAATAAGTATAAATTTAACAGTATGTCACTGAACACAAACTGAACAAAAAATCTTTTAACTCTGATTAAAATTATTAGACATACATATACCTATATATCATTATGTGTGACGTACACAGAGTGTTGATTTTTTTGTCTTTATTAAAGCTTTTAATAATACAGATGAAATAAGAATAATTTGCTTGACTTCCTTGTGGAGGATTTGTGTTCAGGTGATCAAAGAAAGATATTTTTATAACAAACAGTCATTGTATCAGGGACTCATCGTAGCCTCCTTTTTCACGACTCTTCAGTCTTAATGCCGAACGTTTGTTATTTCAGGTTTTTGTATATTTTCCTTTAATAATTAATCAATTTACATTTATTTTCCATAAAGTACTTTTTCAGGGAAACCTTTTATTTGTGAGACAAATTAATTTATCAAAATTTTGTTACCCTACAAGGTTAAAATTTCTAGGCTTTTTTTCAATAAATGCATATGTCGGAAAATATTTATTCACGTGTTACGAGGTTTGATTGTCACCTTTGATTTCCTTTTATTATTGTCTTCGTTTTAAAACGGGACATAATTAGTGATTATTCATAAAACAAGTTTATGAAAGAAAGTCATTTATATAATATAGACTATTTATTTCATCTCTGTTCATCTGAATGATGTTATTTCAATTAGAATCGTACTATAAAGATTTGCGATTTCTGTCTTTTTTGGAATATAAAGGAGATCATTCACGCTTCATACATTTTTGGACCAAATGTAAAAGTGCCGGCCAACAAAAATAAATTGCATATTATAATTGTAAACAGTGTTACGATCATTTTTTGTTATGACGTCAACATTATACGACCAGTGGCCAGGCAGTTAGTTATTCAGGTTTGAACATGTCATAGTTTTTGGTACAAAATACCACAAAACGGATTCAGCCACTGCGTACTAATGTAATTTTTCCTTGTCAGCATGATAATCTAACGTGGGGGAGCCATTTATTTGCACGAATGGGCCGGCTCGACCGAAGTGATACCACGCCCTCCTAGAAAACCGGCGTAAAATCACGCTTGCGTCGTCTTTCACCGTGTGAGTGAGGTTACCGAAGGTATAAACTCCCCACCCCCCCAATCCTCCTAAGGTCGGCAACGCATTTTGTGGAACTTCTGGTGCTCCAAATGTCCATGGGCAGTATTCACTTTCCATCTCGTGATCTGTGTGCTCGTTTGCCCCCTATACCAAAAAAAGCTACCCACACTGCACATTGCACTGCTGGGTACGTGTCCCATCTAATAATAAAGTCACTTTCTCGCTAAATATATTTTAATACATTAATATGAGCTATAACATCTTCCAAATTAAATAATCCCCATACAGCTCCACGGCCGACATTGGTCCGCTGCGAGGGGGGTGTTAGAGTATATTGGAGATATACGTTGTTCCGTTTTGCTTAAGTAAACTGGAATTTCGCCGCAACATACACAAACATGCAATATACAAATCTTGGTATTTAGACACGATAGACCTTGAAGGTCTAACGTGCCGACGAGGTGTATGGCCAGAGGGCATCCGGTCGCTAGCGCTTTTAAAAATATGGGAAAGGAAAGTTAAACATTATATCTCCAGGTGGGCAGCGGGAATAGTCGTCAATCGCACCCGGAACCTGTCTCCGGCAAGCGCCCCGACTTGGAAAATGTGGCGGTAGGCGGTAAGCGGGGGGCGCAAAGACTCATCTTCTGCTTGTTCAACAGAGCAACAAGATCCGAAGAGACTCGACTTGTTCTTGTAGTCTGTAGTCGGTGAATGTGAGAACCAACAGCGCCTAGGCGAGGCCCGACAGCCGGAAACACTTGGGAGTCAGAGGGGGAAATAAACACAGGGGTTAGGGTCGGCCAGCCATGTTCTGCCGTCCACGAAGGTGCCTAAGGCACAGATGGGGATTGGTAAGCCGCGGTTCAAAAATATTAGGTTTGGGGTTAAGATCAAGTTTAAGTCATGGGAGGTGGGACAAGAATGTGTTGGCATGAGATGGGCACGTCCAGCTCCAACGGCAGTGATGAGAAGCAGGAGGGAAGTGGCTGCGACTTGGAGATGAATTGTTCATCTCCAAGTCGCACTTTGACGAATACTTTAAAAAAAAATGTGCTTGAAAAATATAAATCCATTTTTTTGTATTTCTTTAGATTTGGCCTTCAAAATGAAATTTGCGGGTATTTTGGCTATCATTTTCGTAATCAGCACATCGAAATACGTATAAAAATTCATGTCGATCAGAGGTATGGGCTTTTCGGAAGTATGTGGCGACCCACACTACAATTTAATAATTTCGTGTGTGACCCACATTTAATAATAATTATATATCATGTAATATTTGTATAATCTGGCAACACTATTCTCTTTAGTTCTACGCTCGACGCCGCATGCGCTATAGTCATATTTTAAAACTAACGTATTAATATTAAACGTACACGTACAGTAAATCACGTACAGTATTTTATTTGGGTTGGAGCCCATACAAAAACTTCACAAGTACACCCAAATTTAATAATAGATACAAACTATTAAATTTGACAGAAATCGGGAAGCCTATCAAAACGTATTTCAAAGTGAAAAACTTCTTGGGGTAGTTTTTTAGAATCATGTTGGATAGTTTTTTTCTGTAATAAAAAATATAGCGAGGAGTAAAGGAGTTAGGTGAGAAGCGAGGAATATTATATTCCAAATAATCTGCACCTCAAGTCAAATCTTGTTTTAGGTTCCTAGTTTGTTACACTTGATAGTTTGTTTTATTGAAGTTTATTATTTTTATTTTAAATAATTTAATTTTGTTTCTACAAACATTTACAAAATCATAGTAGATAATAACAAACTGACAAGGTTACTTAACAGTTTAGATAAATATACAGATAGAAAAACGAAGATGGCGTTTGTAATAACCAAATAGATGTATGATTTTCCTCTATGATTCTATAGATGATTCTTCTTACCTCTCCTCTACACTTCATAAATCAAGACCATATTAATGGCCGAGAAAGCGTTAAAGATACAAACACCATCAAACGATATACACCATATCTTTCCTGGATATTGATAGGTTCAATCTGGCAAATTAGATTGAATAAAAAATATATAAATTAATCAAAAACAATATTTAAAAAAAGTATTTATATAATATCTCTGAACTAGCAAACATACTGTACCAATTAAAATCAGTGTGCATTTATAGACAAAAAATGTGACGTTTTGTTGGCTAATTATAGATAGATAATAAAGCTATGAAATAAAAGAATATTTTTTATTATTTTTATTAAATTCACAATTAAATAAAAACAAATCTACACACTTATCGCTATCAAGATTATATTTTAGGGGCTGCATATTTTGATTTTTGTATGTGCAATTGTGCACTGTAAAAAATCAACGGCTTTTGAACAAGTGCAAAATAAAATATCTTTTTACAAGCAGAAGTAAAAACATTTCACACGAAAACAATAGCAGGATTCTAAATTTTTGAATATAAGGGTGGGTGCACTTTCATATGACGCATATCGCTGGTCTCTTGCGTCAACTTAAGTCCTTTGGTTATGTCAAGGAGGGTAGGTACCTAATGTTTTTGAAACGTAAATATGTATGCATGTGTTATATAGTAAGATTCACGTTCAATTCTGTGAAACTGTCATCACGTGTTCGATTTTGACGCTCGAAACCAGCGTCGAGCGTCACTTGAAAATGCACCCCAGCGTTCTGTAGTTCTGAACAAAACTCTAAAGATCACCGTAAATTCAAATGCTGCAAAGACTTATGGTTAGATACAAACTAAGATTATTTTAATGTTAAAAAAGACATATTGTTGATATTTTTGTGATGTTACGCTCAAAGATCGAAAACGCAATGCGCAAAAAAATTTCACAAAATATCATCACACATCGGGAAAATCGTGTCATTGCTCTAATAAAAACGCGACGACGAGCAATCACAGAATAACAAATAATAGCGAAATTCGTGTTGTGGCGTATTTAAGTGGACAGTTATTATATCGGATTGGGTTTAAGCAGTGAATTGTTTCTTAATAAATACAACATTGTATTGAGAAGTTACAACTTGTCCGTTGTGATATGGTAAAATTGTAAAATAACATGTCAGTCCCAAAACGAATTTCGCTATTTTGTATTCTGTAATTGCCCTATCGCGTCGCGTGAGTTTTTATAAGAGCCATCGCACAAATTTTGCAATGTGGTTGTTGGTATTTTACTGTGACCTCAACGCGTTGTATGCTTTGTAAGCGTTTTTGATCTTTGAGCGTAATATTGACAACTTATTAAGCTATAAGCCTATTTATGAGATTTAGCGTGTCCTTCGATTCTACCTATTACATTAAATTATATTTTTTTCCTTTTCAATTTTTAGCGTTCATTTTTCATGTGACATTTTGTTTTCTGCCAAGACAATGCAAGCACGCCCTTTCCATTCAACTCTGAGGCCCATTACAATTAAAATTAAAAGTTAAAAATGCTTAATTGAATAAAATAATATTTATGAACAAATTAAATTGAAATCCAAACTTAAAACCTTATGAACGTATAACATAATATTATACCTATATGATAAACATCTTTCTGACTTTTTGACTTGGCTTGATTTCTCAGGAGCCAGGATTAAATTCAGACCGCTGGTTGCAGTGAACACCTCATATTTTATAAGCCCATTGTGACATATTATGAGTACTTAGCTGTCATATCATACTATTTACTCGCAGTTTGTATTTGAATACATTTTTCTGTAAGTTGCTCAGTAGGTATGTATAATTTTGTTTGTAACAAACAAAATTATGGATATAACAAGTAAATGTGTACAATGAAAAAAAAACATTAATTATAATATTAATAAAAAAAAAACGATTACCTATTTTACAAAAGCTTAATGTAATGACTGTTTCATTTTATATATTTTTTTTATAATTGGTTGAGGTTCACAACAAATCATCCATATTGAAGTTAGCCATATTATTAGCCTCCTCAGACCACGCTGGGAATCTTGAATTATCGATTTCAGGTGCGTGAGCGTTATTTGAAAGCAATCGATGACGTTGTCCTCCAATTGGTGCTTTGCATTCTATGCATGTGCCTATTTCCATCGCTCCTCCACATTGACCAATGCTATAATGATGACCGTTTGGACACTTATACCATTGACCAGCTTTGGCTCCAATAGCTTTAACAATTAAATCGCGTTCTTCCTTAGTTACTATGCCAGAGGCTTTTACTATATCTTGGAGTTTTTTGAGTGCGTCTACAGCTCTCTCTGCATTGTATATACCATATCCAAGTACTAATTTCTTTGCGTTCTCCATCGCCATAATCACTTTTGGGTTATTTTTGTTCATAGTGTAAGCTTCAAGACTCAAAATTTTTGAAAGTTGAACAATCGAATTCATACGTTTCATTTCATTACGAATATCCATTTGTTGCTGTTGGCTTATTTTGTTTATATTAGTATAAAGAGTGGAACATATCATAGAGGTTTTATCAACAATATTACTGTGCAGCTCAGTTGCCTTAGCTGTCGTGAATTTTATGTAAATTTCTGACAACATTTCTAAAATATCTAAATATACAAAATACATATTCAGTTGCAACAAAGAATGCCTTTTCTGTTTGTTGACGAAATGGACCAGTGTATTAAAAGCTTTTTTCCAGTCTGCGAATTGTTTGTCTGAAAAAATAAAAAGTGAAATATAATATACTGATATGTTATACATGAATACAAAATAAAGTAGAAGCTCCTTGCTCGCGGTATGTATAATTACTTTTTAATCAATCAAGCTTCTATAATAAAGATTGGGTTTTCTGTAAATCTGTACTGGCCCCTTTAACCAAGCTATGTTAGGAATATATGATAAACAGAAAATATAGCAATTGTCAATGGTACTCTAGGTCGTTGATTATTTTTACTACTTATAGGTGTTCTTAATACGCACCCTCCCTTTTTCTTAAAGTTAAGTTTGTCTTAAATTAGATACTTGTCTTTGTTCTCATGAATATACTCATAATATTAAATAATAACATACGCCTACTTATATCTACATGCATATTATCTTTAATACTAAAATTAAAGATTTACAACTATATTTATAATAAATAAATTATTATTATCTATTATTAATTAATTAATTATTACTAAAGTAGATCTCATGTTTCACTTTCATTTACCTGCATATATTTTGTTATGAAGTTCCTGAAACGTAAAAATCTTCTCAAGTAACTTCTTCCTAGCCTCAAGATTTTGTTGAATGTTGCCATAAACGCGCTCTTTAATCGGATTGATATCATTTTTGAATCTAGAATTAACTAAATCCTTGTAGCGAGGCGTGTTTATGATGGGTTTCCGACAAAACGGGCAAGCACGTAGTGTTATCGATTCAGATTCTGAATTCATTAGATGTTCCATATTTTCAAATTCCATTATATGACCACAATCTTCTAACACGATAAATCTGTAAAAATGTGAAAAATGAGGTAAAGAAAAAGACAGCAACATGAAAATTTTAAATTATCATCTACAACAGATTTTCTTTTCATAGGGCAATTACCTAGCTGTCTGTATACGCAATGCTGTGTACACGACATTTAATATTATACGCACATTGAAGTAAAACTACTTTAAACGGATCTAATTTCAATTCTTTAATTCTTGGCTTTTAGTTGTGCCAATTTAGTAAACGGATCTAAATCGCGTACATTAATTATTTTTATCATCCCGACGTTTCGAGCACTTTACAGCTTTCGTGGTCACGGGTAGACTGAGATGACATTCGTCTATTTGAAGTATTAAAGAACCATTATTTACAACTACCGCCAACGATTCCTAAGTTGATATCTTGAATAACGTTCCGGTTGCAGAAGACACTAACTGTATCTTTAGGTCTTGTAGAATGATGGATTTGGGATTTTAAATTTTTAATGAGTGGACCCCAGATGTAAGAAAGTCTCCGACCATCTTCTCTATTGAAGTTCGGGTGTTTTTGAATTTCAATAGCCTCGCGTATCATTCTGGGAATTAATCTGTTTTATCTAGCGAGGATTAGTTGTTTATCAAATCTAATTAAATGGTTGGGTTTATCCACAGCATGTTGAGTAAAGTGCTCGAAACGTCGGGATGATAGAAATAATTAATATAAACGATTTAAATCCGTTTAAAGTAGTTTTATTTCTATGTATAACAATCGCGAAAACGAGCTGACAGATCACCTGATGTGATGATAGATGAATACTGCCCATGGACATTTGCAACACTAGAGGAACTACAAAATTTTAAATAAGAGTATGCTCTTTTCTCGAAGGTCTGGAGGTTGTACCTGCCCGGAAATACCTTACCTGTCGTTTCCTTACATTCCTCATTTCTTAGCTGAGAACTTCTTTATCAGTATAAATTCTAAATTGTTTATTCGTCTGGTGCTGCAAATTTTAATGGGAGAAGTCGCATAACATCAAATCCTCATCCACTCCTCACCATCACTGACCCGACTTTATTACATTGTAAGAATAGTGGTTGGTACGTACAGAGCATCGTCGTCGAACTCGTCGCCCAGGAAGTCTGTGGGGAAGTCGTCCGGGCGGCACAGCTTGCAGATGTCGGGGCAGCGCTCGCCGCAGAGGCCGCGGCAGCGGTGCCCGCAGGCGAGCGCGCGCTGGCAGCGCTGCGTGCACGCGGCGCGCGAGCAGCTCTCCCCGCAGCGCCGCCCGCAACGCCCGTGCGCGCACTCGCGGGCGCAGCGCTCCTGTAGCGCGTTTTATACGCTTAACTCGACGCTTCACTAACTTTACACTAAGCAATGTTAAGGATACATGATCCTTAGTAACGACCCAGGCGACGACAAACGTCGGTATAGATTGTAGAGTCGTTTCTCGTGAGCGGGGATAGAACCAGCCACCGAAAACGTTTCGGTAAACTAGGGACATTTCTATAGCCCATTACTTAGGTGAAGGTTAACTATTTTCTCTCGAGAGATAATCGTAATTGCCTAGAGGCATTTGAGAATTGTACCATAAAGCCTCGTGAACTACAGCTGCAGTATGGTCGAAGTGAGCGGCGGTAGCCTCCTACGAGGCTGAAGAAAAGGAAAAAAAATACAACTAGGTATTCATTTTCTCCCAGTTAAAAATTTGTCAAATTATAGCGAACGCGTTATTTTAAAGAAAACCATAATAAGTTGGCTATAACAGTGTATTATACATTAGCTGGTGATCTCTATGATACAACTCTCCGATATATTCTACGATAAATTATTGAGAGGAACTTTGTCTTGTATATTCGTCACTGGCTCCCCGGCTATAAGTTATTGAGCCAGTTTGCTGTCTTTAATTATCAATGAACAAGAAAGGCCTTCGTATGTCCTTTTGTGGGCAAATCACGGATAGTCAAAATAAACTGATCACGATCGTTCTTGACAATTTCAGAATTACCGCTACAATACGCGACGACTCGTTTTTAAATACCGTCTATGTGCTTATCACAATGTAGTTCTTTTGTACTACTGTAATTAAGTTAAAAAAAAATTTAAAGATATGTTTATTGCATGTCTCAACTATGTTGAAGAATGATTGCCCGTCTAATAAATGATGTTTACCATTTACGTGTTTAGGGCACACTAGACATAGATCTATCCTAATCTAACTACTATTTAAAGGAGGTAAAATTTGTAGTTGTATATAAATTATAAAATACCTTGCAACCAGCGCGTTAAATAAATAAATTAGTGAAGAATATAAAAAACACAAATGAAAAGCTTACTGTGCAGGGCACACAGGGCGCTCCACAAGGCCGCGGGCAGCGAGCGTGCTCACACTTCATTTCGCAATTCTTCTTGCACGGCGGACAGAGCTGATTGCAAGGCTCTTCGCATCTAGAAATATGAAATTAGATGGTATATTTAATACATCATGGAGCTGACATTCACCTAAATAATAAATAAAACTGATATTCTATAGCTATATTAATACGTAAATCAATAGCTTATTTGTTATACATTTTCACGAAAATTCGGCAAACGAAGGAGTACGTAATTATTTTGCATAGTTGATCCTTACATGTAGAAGGATCAACTATACTTTAATATTATTTGCAGCAAATATGTGAAATAAAACATTTTCACACGTCGACACTACTACAAAGATACTTTTGTAATGGTCAGATATCAAGGTGTTGATTAAAATAATAAAAAAGATAATTAATAGCTTAACTAAAACGGTTTTATGGTCGATTCTATCGAGCAAAGGGAGCCCTCTAGTCCGAGTAATTGTGTAGGTTATGATTAGAGACCAGATTATATGCAACATAAAATGGTCGTTATATGCATGGAGATATACACGAAAAATACCCGAAATATGCACATACAATGGCGAAATATGCAAATGCATTTAATTTTTACCGAAAAAATAGCAAAAATAGGTACAGTTACTGATAAAATAAAAAGTGGCTACCAAAAAAAAAAATAGGTCGTGATGACCTACACGTAGGTACACCACGTACATTTCCGGGACGAAATTAGTGCCGACTAAAAAAAAAGGTCGTCAACCAAAACAGTCTGAAGCGCGAGGCAAAAACGTCGAAAATATGCATTTTACCCTTGATCTTTAGGTGAAATATGCAATTAAAACCGAAAAAAATAGCTAAAATATGCAATTTTTCCAAGAAATGGCCGAAATATGCATATAATTATGCAAATGCATATAATCCGGTCTCTAGTTATGATAGTGAGACCGTCCTAGGGTCGTACTCACTCGTGTCCGCAGATGTTGGGCTGCCGGCAGCGCTGCGCGCAGGGCCGGTGCAGACAGCCGCGGCGGCAGCCCGCGCAGTCGCCGGCGCACGCGTGCCCGCACGCCAGCTCCGCGCCGCACGGCTCGCGGCACTGCGCCAGCAGCGACTCGGCGCTCGGCGAACCTTACGATACACATCGTTACTCTAACGGCTAACCCGACTGTGTGTTTATTCACATATTCGTCTCCATAGGTACTTCCTCGCAAGCTCATAGCCAAGCTTAGTTACGTCTTAACCATACAAAATCTGTACAACCATTATTGATCTGGTCAAAGTCCATTAGGTTTAGTCTGACGGATCCAGGGAAAAAGATTATTTTATTTAGAATTTTATTATTAAGAAGTATTTTGGAAAATAAATTATATGTATTTTTTATGATAAAAATACGTGTAATTGTACTGGGGTTTACCATTTTGAGACGATAGAACTTTGCAAGGCAGCTGCACTTGGTGGCCGCAGGGGGCGTTGTAGTGCGCAGGCAGCAGCTCGGAGCAGGCGGCGGTGGAGCACTCGTCGCGACAACGCTGCTTGCAAGCGTGCCCGCACGACAACGTGCGCGTACACGCTTGTTCGCACAGCGCGCGTCGCGCCTCCTTGCGGCACTCTACTTCCACTTCGTGACCGCATTCTGGGATCACCTTTTTAACCTGCTCGAGATATCGAATGTTCTGCATATGACTAGACTTCTCAGTTAAATTAAATTGTATTCCAATTGCCAGATACCTACTAAAGAAAGTAAATATACAAAATGTTTTTATTATTCAATTACCCGTAAATATATTCAATGTACCTATAATATAGATTAAACAGCTCAAGTTAAGAAGAAAAATATAAAATATATAAAAATTTCAAAACTTTTAAAGATTTTAAAATTTTTATTACAGCAACCGTTACCCTCTCTGTTCCACCATGGCTTCGATCAGGCTAAGTATAAGTGGTACAGAACAAACAAGAAATAACAAAAGGTAGTGTTACGACGTTACGAACCTTAATTTTGCAGTCTCCGCAGGGCTCGGAGCACTTCTTCTTGCAGAAGTGTCCGCAGGGCAGCGTGCGCGCGCAGTTGTTGCGGCACGGCGTGTCGTCGGCGCTGCGCGAGCACGCCACGCGCTCCTTGTGCTTGCACGACGACCTCTTCTTCACCACCTGTTGCAGTCACGTCAAACATTGTTGCTGCATATATTTACTTTTTAAACATCAAATTACTTTTCTATTAATTGTATTTTATCGGTAGCCCCAACGCACCTAATATAAACTTTAAGTATGTTAAAGAGTTTGATTAATTAATTGTTTAGTCAAATATAGTTAAAATAGGAATTTTTATAGAGCTTACTTCTATGTTACAGTCGTCACATATCTCATGGCACTTTTTCCTACACTGATGGTTACCCAGATCGCCTTCCAGTGTCATAGTGCAACCTTTCTTTGGTTTCGCGCATGGTTTGGAACATATGTACTAAAATAAAAGACATTATAAAATAAATAAACATTTTAAACCTGTTGTAGTTAGCCGTTAAATCAAAAAGGCTTTAGTCTATTAGCTATGTGGCTATAATTATGGATGTAATATTTAGTATAATATCTACTATATTACGTGTTCATGGTCGGGGTCGTCGTTGACGTGACACTTGCGTGTGCAAGCGTGCCCGCAGCGCTCTACGTGCAGCCCGCACGGAACTGGGCACACCACGTTCTTCGTATCCATATATCTACGCCACGTTCTTCGTATACATGTATCCATATAGCATGACATGGTCACCTGAAACGGTCGACTCCTAAATTCAAATTCAAATTCAAATAATTCTTTATTCAATTTGGCTTTGGGAGCACTTTTGAATCGTCAGTTTACATTT
>DVXP01001689.1:0-14335 GCA_018235645.1 Junonia grisea | reverse complement strand
AAACAAACTCGTTGCGATATTTTAATGGGTAACTTCGATAAAAGAGAGAGTTTTATATTTTCTTTTTAATTATTAATCTTGTTTTAATGTAGGTCTGGAATAACCCCTACAGGTTACATACACATAACAACCTAATATTGTTTTAATCAATCAATAAAATATAATTTAATTTATTTGTCCAATTGTTAATTATTGTTTTACAAAAAATTATATATCGTGAAATTATCTATAATTTAAACATATTTCAACTACATTAAAACATCTAAATAAAGTTCCAGTAATTCTATAAATCATAGAAAAAAAACTAACAAACTATCATTATCCATAGTTAAATTCCGGTGAAAATCTATCACAATGAACAGTGGCTATTCACGCAAGTCTACATAATAATTCTCGCTACTAGATACATAATCTATTACAGTTACATTTACAGTTCCTAGATTTATTACGCTAAGGCTCATTACGTTAACTAAATTCGTTTCAATATAAAAACAACGCCACGAGAAGATGATTTTTCAGACATTACGAAATTTAAGAAAGTTTCGAAATAAAAGTCTGGTTTCAGAATTTTATTTCGGTTTTCTACAAACTTCTTTATTGATATTTTAACGCTGTGTTTGAAATAGATTATGGGGATGCAAGTGTGGTGAGATACTTTTTTTATTATTGTCTGTTTGAGCTTTTACGTGCACAACAATTTTTGTTGGTAGCGGTTGCATAGATGTATGAACTTGAATATTTATGTTTACAATAATACTAATATAATATTATATTATTCCATTAAGTGTCTAGTTACAATGTAATATAATACCTAATGAGTATAACCAACGCTAAAACTTGTTCAAACTGTTGTTATTGAAACGATGTATAAAATCGACATAAAGGAATGAATAGGATTTTTTGAGAGAAAATATATGGTAGAGTATTGTATTTATATACATACTCGTATATGTATCACTCGGAATATTTTTTTCCTCGTATCAAATATTTTCGTGACCTACTCTGTAATATTTCATGTTGTATAGAGTCTAGTTATAGTTAAGTTGAAATCACATGAAATTAGAATTTCTATGAAAAATCAATTCAAGACGCGGTCGAGACTATTTAACCGCTAAGTAAATACGAATCACGTCTTTTTTTGCAATCGCAAAAAAGACTGCATGAAATTGATTGGGTTGTTACAGTTGTTAGTTATAGAACTTATTTTTTTTATAGAAAAAAAAACGAATAGAATTCAAATTGTGACTGGATTATGGTTTTATTGTTTTATAAAACCTGATTTAATACAAAAAAAAAACTTTAATCTTATATCTAGAGCACAAACTCCTTTTATAAACTTCGTTTAAGAAACGAAATCCTGAGTTTGCACAAAAAGACTCGTAAATCGGTTTCGTTTCTTGACTGTAAAGTGTTATTTCACTTTAACAAGTTCGACCTTCTCAAACTCACGTATTGTAGCGACCTGTAGGATTCTAACTCGTATTGTTAAATTCTATTTGTCACGTAACATCCACCCATTTTATAAGGAACACTACAATGTCTATTGTTATTACTTCCTGTTGCAAGTAAATTGTTTCAATTTATTTGGCTTCGTGTTTTAAATCGATATATTTTAATATCGATCGATAAATTAAAATCGATAGTTAATAATACGTAACATGCAAATACACACCTTTGGTAAAGACATTCGAATAATTGTATTTCAAATTATATCATTTACAATATCCATTTTTGCAATTTTTAATGCTTACAACGAATGCCTTATAAATTTTAGTAACGTGTGTTTGTCTATTAATAAATTCACAGCTTTATTAACAAATATAATAGCGACCAATCTTTCCGTTTCGCATTTAAATATGCAATATATGTACATAATTATATCTTTATATCACATTCATTTATATTATTTACATAAAGTTAAGCGTTACAAAAAAAATATTACATTAAAAAATATATTGTGGAAGAAATAACCACTTTGATGCTATTAAATAATATATTCTTAATTAGTACAACAATGAACTATCATAAAAAAGTGAAAGCTGAAAATCAAACATTTAATACATTAGTTATTCTATCTACCGGAATAATATATTTGGTGATATAAAACCTGTTTTTATAAGTTTTTTTACTTGTAAGTATTATGTAGTTGTTACTATGTTACGTTGTTGACCTCAAATAAAATGGTTAGTATTATATTTCCTATGACTACGTCCGTTGTTTTTTGAGCATGTAATTGTTTTATAGTTTATAAACATATTAAGTTTTTATAAAAAAATATACAAATAAAAAAGCTAATGTAAGTGTTAATTCTATTGAAGAAATAAGTATCGTTTTCCGCGTTAGTAATAGTAAATGGATAAATAATAATTTACATAATATAATTTGAATTGGATTACTAATTGTTAAACACATACACATATTTATAGTTTTTTAACCTTTCAAGCAATATTATCATACATGAATAATATAAACGTAATACATATCTATAATTAAAACATTAATCAAATACTTCTATTATCAGCATCATGGTTATTCAAGCAATGTAAGTTTTTACTATATTTTCATAAAACGGTTATAGCATACATTTTTTAAGATAGTTGTTATATATAGACGGTGTAAACAATCTGTTATGTCTTCCTTGCATGTTCGAGGCACATCTAGGCCGATCGCCGAGAAATCGCTACTGTAAACATATTTAATGCCCATGCAAATCTCTTGTCGGTATGCGAGTGAAAATCCTTCTTATATCTATGCGAGAATCTGCGAGGAATTTTCATTCAGTTATTCAGGGAACTGTTGTCAGTTCATATATTTAGGATTTAGAATCTGAGCTTTAAGAGCATTTTCCTATATTTCCGGGACTTTAGCTTAAAGTTTATATAGATTTGAATTTAATACCTGCATATTGAAGTACGAAATAATAATCGTAACGTCTTTATTGAGATTACCTCGCGATTAATACAAACCAAGCAAATTGTTGCAAACGGATTTAAGTATATTTGTTGCATTTATTAAATAAGGTAACTATATATTGTTTTAATAGTTATAATTACCATTGTAAATAAGGTAATTATAACTATTAAAATTGTCTTCATATTCGCTGCATTTAAACATAGGTAATTGTTGCAAAAATGGCTTGGTTACATATTCATTTTCAGTCCACATGTTTTGTTACTTGCATTTGAATTTTGAAAAAAAGCCAAAAACTAACAGGTCGTAGTTGTGAAAATACACCGAATGGGTGTAAAATAAAAGCAAATCTCCGCTAGTATTGCAGATTTACGGACAGCATGATAACTAGCACTGAAATAAGAGAAAAAATTGCCATGTTTTCAATATCCGCGTTCAATGTTGTTGCTTTGAATTTAAAAATACGTGAAAAATATTTTATACGAAATATTTCGTTTAGGTAAAACATTGGCACATTTTTTTTGTGTGGCATACAATAGATGCGGTTTCAAATAGGCCGACTCTGTATGCGGTACATTCCGCTTGTACATTTCGGGTTTTTAATTAGAACGAGGTTAAAAAAATACTTGTAAAGTTTAAAAATGTACAGCAGATAGAAATATAAAGTGTAAGCAGATTGTGGGTTCGATACAAAACTACTTGAAATATTTATATAACATGTTACAATTGCCTGATAATTATAATTACATAATTTTTAATAGTCTTCGAACTCATGTCTGACATACATAATAAAGCCAATTTGTATCTGCATAATGATTTATGTTACAGAGTTTAATTACATATGCAGACAGAGGGGCAATTATGCAAAGCTATCAAATCAACAGTCAAAAATGTACTGAACCGTGATTACGGTAGTTATGCGTAACGGGCTCCCAGAGCCCTGATTCTGAATCTGTACGTCAAATCGAAACGCAAACGAGTGCGTTTTGGTATATTTACAAGAAAATAATAGTGAGTTTAATTTGATACATTCAGAATCAGGCAAAATCTTGGGTTTTTTTTACGGTTCCTAACTAATGGATCGGTCAGTTCCAATAAGCTATCTCTAGGTAATGCAAAATGTTTATATTCAATCCATAATGTAATACTTAATGTGTCTATAAAGTTATTGTAGTTATAAGTAATTATTTTGATATGTTATTAAAGCTAGTCGTGCTATTGGATTGGAATAAATGCTCAAATTACTACAGACATCATGATCCAACATTTATGATGAATTTCAAGATAATTGACGGGACAGGAAGAAACACATGGTCATAATTATCTGAATGGCCAACGCATGCCGGGCGGAAACTATCTCTGTAGGCAAATTCCCGCTGTACCAGCCGGTTCTCAATATGCACAGATATATCATAATTTATTGACATTAAAAGTTCTCTTAACTCCAGATGTGAAACAGCACCTGCTTTGAAGGGATTGAATAATAAATGGACAATGAAATATTCATATATATGTTAATTAGCACCTGTTGCAAGAAGCATGAAATGCTGAGAGGTTGTCAAAATTTTTCCATTTTTAAGTCGTGACATACATACATTCACAAAAAAAAATCTTTTTTATAAAGCTGTGGATACACTCGATGTATCAAATTTTATAATTTGAATTTTTGTAAAATTTACGAAAAATCTGCTCCGGCTTCGCATGGATAAAGTAAAAATCATAAATAGGTATATGTACTTAAAATATAGCATTGGCATTATGGAATAATTTTAATTATGAAAATGTTTTTAAAATCGGTCCAGTAGTTTTTGATTTCATTAGTTACATACATACATACAAATCTTTCGTCTTTATGGAAACAGTATGGAAGTAGATATACATAGAATAACGAATGAGAAATATGCAATTGATTAATTAAGTAAGAAAAAAATATAATGTGCATGTGCAACATTAAAGCATTTTATAAGCAGAAAAACTTGAATTAATTATGAAACACCTTATCTGTAGCGAAGCTGTAATTTAGAACAAACAATGTGCCCTTAGTAACTAATTGTTACAATATATCATCAGTTTAATTAAACCATCGATTATTCCACAATGTGAAACCGGTACAATTAAGCCGTTAATATTCTATTACTAATCACCTTAATGTAGTACGTACTTAATCAACAATTTGACCGGCGTCCAAAGTTGTGTCTAATCCAAACGTGTGCACACTGATTTATGTTGATTCATAAAGTTATAACACTGGCCACTTTTCGATAAAGTAAAACAGTTTAAAAATATATTATTTTTTGCGTTATTGTTGTTCGAAATTTGAACTGACACCGTGAAAGAAAACGCGCGCGCCTACTTGGTAAGGCGTCTTAACGACTAAAACACTACTTTCAAACTGACGGCAAGCGGGCAAAGGCGGCTTCTTGGGCCGACGGAGCAATGTACATCGACTACCTTGCCAGGAATGTCGTGCTGCAACCTCATATATATTTTTCTCTACATGAAAACTGGTTTCGATTACAGATAACAAAAGGCACAAAAAAGTCTTCTTCAATTTGCCGACTCGAGTCCAAATGATACTTTAGTACATTTTTGGCGAATGTGAACCATAACAGAATTGGAATAAATTGATGAAAGTCGTATTGATATCTGTTATTAAATGAATGTATTATCACATTTTTGTTTTTATTCTACTGGATTTTATGAATTATGACACCTATTAAATATTTATGTACCGTATAAAAAAAGGTAAATTATTACCGTTCATTCCATTTGAACTAGAAAACCAGGAACTGATATTTCTGCTAATCTTGCGAACAGGATTGACGAGTTGAACTATTTTAAAGAAAGAGACCCACTTGGGTTTGCACTAGAGTGCATATAGACATATCTACTACGACTAGTAATTGCCCGTGGCATCGTCTTCGTATATTTTACGTACAAACCCCTCTAAAGGTCAAAGTTAAAATCTGTTGTTGGTGGGTATTTTTACAGCAGAAGAAATATTGCCGCCTTTAAATCTCTAGATGTTACCTACTTTTCTAGATATATCACTATTACATATTTATATGTACTGAGTCAAATTATTTAATCGTAGAAACTAATAAATAGGTACAATAACTCTTATCTTATTCTTATTTCACTCGAAAGTAATGTATAAGAAAGTAATATTTTCTCTACAATATGTATTTATTGATAATAGCATTAAATTGTCTGTCATTGAAAGTGTCTTTTTCATAAATCATGTTTGTTTTTTCTAGATTTCATACCAATGGAACTAATTTTATGAAAGTCATAAAGTGAAAACCATGCCACTTATTACTCTTTTTTTATATTTTCTTTTCTGTACATAAGAATTAAGTTAATTTTTGAAACTAATTTTAAAACAAATGCCTAATTTGCACTTCGTGATTAATGCAGTGAAAATTACATTTTGACGTTTATTTTACCGACAATTTTACGTGGTGCAAAATTTATGAATTTATGAAAATAAACGACTCTAGTTTAGCTTTGAGAAAATTCGGATAAGAATTTTAGAAAACATGTCCTTATAACGTGTCTGTTCCACTCACACCAACAAGATACTTACAGTACACAGTATTTCCATTGAGCATACAAAGCAGCTTAAATAGCCATAGAAAGCAAGTGTTTACGTGGTGTCACTCGAGCTATACCTTCGAATCAGTCACGCTTAGGAAGTGAAACAGCACGTGTCAATGACCGCCTCAACAGAATGACGATAACCATTAATGAAAGGTTTAGTACAAAGAAACGTTTACGGCGACAGTTTTTGCGTTAACGGGAAACATTTGTATGGAATTGAGAATGAATTATTGTGATCTTTGATAATTAAATTATAAGCTATATTTTGTCTATTTTGTCTATTTTATGTTCGTATTCTATTTAGTTGGGTTCCAAGTTAGCTAATTGTTTGTTTTCTTTTGTATTTTTAATTTGTTACCAGCCCCCATACATATTTTATTGTTGTTTTATGTTTATATTAACTGTGTTATACTTATATGCTTTTCACTTTTATGTCTTTTAATAAATTTGAATATTAAAATTAAGTGTAACTTGTATTTAAACTAAAGCTAAAATAAATAAAATTATCATATTATCTTACAAAATAATCATGCAAATATTTAAAAACTTCGAAAGTTTATATAAATTACATAAGCGTTAAATAAATAAACATGACGTATAAAATAGCTGGAGAAAATACTAAACGAGAAACATTAGCTTTATAATGATTTTATCAATTAGTTTAACTTATTAATATAAACTTGTAGGCGAGTAAAAGTAGAAACTCCGTCGGTTTCTAGCATTCATTAATATGATTAATAAATATTTTTAATATATTAGGATGATAATTACAGATGATTAATGCGGTGAAATATCGAGAGTAATGTTTGCCATGTGTCAATCTCACGATACATCGCAAGCGGCATGTTGCATTATTTATTAAGTCCGTAAATGCTACTATTATTGGCTATTATGTTATGTTTTATGTACCTACTAATAATCTATAATTTATACTGTATTTTATATTATAATTTACACAATTTTCGTGAGAGTTGAAAGCACATTAGTTAAGTTATGTAAATCACAGCATTTTATTTAAACAATATCCAATGCGGATCATGTGTACTAAATGAAACTACGTTCATTATTCCTATTTAGAAACTAGTAGAAAAATAAATACTACGAAAAATACGAAAAAAAAATTCGAAAGAATTAAATAGCTTAATAGTCAAAATTAAATGCAAACAGCCTGTAAATGATCTTCGTAGTCATCAATAGTCGTAATAGGCAGAATTCACTCACACAGAAGAGTTAGGTGCATTATTGTTGTTAGAAAATCTACATCATGCGAAAACTGAGCTAAAACTTAAAAAGTGTGGAAACACTAAACTAATGATCCGATTTAAATGATTTTTTTGTGTATAGCCTTGAAATCATATTTCGTTTAAACAGGTTCAATTAAAACACATAACATATCTTGACCCTGTATATTATAATAATTCGTTTTTAAACTAAAGGTATTACGCTTGGAAAATGTTTGATATAAATAGTGGTATCCTAACAATTTGAATCTCGATATAAATTCAAGCAAATAAAAATCGTAACGGCATTGAAACTACGCTACGCTCAGTTAAAATCAGAATTTAACATACATGGCCGCAGTGGCCAACATTACTTCATAATTACTTAAGCTTTGGTTTCACTCGATAGCAGTGAACGTTATTTTGCGACCGCTTCATGTGGTTGAATGTCAAAAAACGTATTCAATGGAAACATTACAGCGTAGCTACGTTTGTAAAGTGTATTTTTATGACATCGTAAAATCACTCTTACTTGGTAGAGCTTAGCTCTACCTTCCCCATTATAGCTAGTTATTTATGACCTATAGTGGGAAAGCTATAGAGAAAGGTGGCTCGCCCGGGGAGCTATTGCATGGGGCCAATATAGCCTGCAGTAATTATTAAGACAGCGTTTCGTACAGTAATTTAGAGGACTAGAAGCCTAATTCCCTTCCAAAGTGCTTCGTAAATTTCCTACGTCTTCCTTTGTACTTAGCTGTAAGCTTTAAACTCATTAGACGATTCTCTGGTGCTGCATATTCCATAGGTGAGGCGTAACATCTGCTGTTCGTGTGTCCGCCTTTTTATTAGAAAAGATACTAAAATTCATTCACATTCGTCGCTCTAAGCGCAATGACAGCGTTATTTAAAGAAACCATAGCTTTAGACTAGAAAGACGCCAGTGAGGTTGTTTATATACGGGGTCACCATACGAGGTCACAATTGCTATCGGAATGAATTAGATAATTGTACAGTGAGAATTTTGTCGAAATAAGAAGTGATAAAATTTTAAAACGTGCGTAGAAAATGGATTAACGATTGAAAGTGAGAGTTTATCTGCCTTTATAGTATTTCTAAATAAGTGGACGACGTAAAGATTACATTACGTAAATAATATACAAATTACAGAAGTAATGTTTTCTTCTAATATATAATTTTGTAGTCCTGATAAAATAACTGGACATATAATAATAGATGTGTGTAACCATAACTAAAACAACCCTAATCCACACTCAACTTAGGTATAATGTTCCTTTTAATCGTAATTTATTCTTAGACTAGATGTCCTTCGCAGTTTTACCCGCGTTAATGTTTTTTTTTCTATATACCTACATGACATTTATGGTATCTGCTCTACTTCTATGGATCGTAGTAGTATGATACTATTAGCCTATGATCACCATTAATTAAAAGCAAAAAAAAAACTTATATTAGAGAAATTATTCAACTTGTTGAAAATTGTGAACGTGGGTAGAGCGACCTTGGCATAGTAAGCCTCACCTTGCCCAAAGATAATTTAGTAAATATTAAAAATTATAATTAGTTCCTTTCCTAATACAATTAAAAAAAGAAGTATTTTAACTAGCGTTGTTAATTTAACGCTTATGTAAATTACGCTTTTTCATACGCCTTAAACATTGTTGAAGTTAAAATCAATGTTTAAAGCTTATGAAAAGCATGGTTTGACCCTTATAAAGCTTTTTAATGTAACGCAAAATGATTTTAGTAATAAGTCCGTTTTTTGTGAAAAGTAATTTATTTTGAATTAAAAATGTTTTTCAATGATAAAGCTACAAAAGCTAAAAATAACTCGAGATTTTCCTCAGGTAGACAGATTTTGTCCAACAATATTGTGGATCTATTAAAATGCTTATTTTTCCATTCAATATTTTATACCTCGAGAGGAAATGGGATCACCATTTGAATTCCAATGAGATCCGACGAGGAAACCATCAGAGCTCATAAACGGAACTTTTCGACGGATGACAGAAAATCTCTGGAGATTAATGCAATCGTTGTAAAAAGTATTCAATGAGGACCGATTGGTGTGATTTTTTGATTATAAATAATGATTTTATTAATAAAATAATAAATCCTTCCGTGTTATATTTCTCGTTAATTGGAGGTTAGATACTATTAGTCTATCATAAATTATAGGATGTTGCTCTACGACGGACCAAGGGAGCCGTAACGTAATAGTTAATAACATGATTGAAATTTCGAACGGTAGCTAGTACCTTTGTACTTAAAAAGAACGATGCTTTTATGAACCATCCAAAAATATTTAAATAAAATTAGACATATTTCATAACACTAATAATTTGCAATCTCGTTTTCTTGTGGTCATATTCAAAGTAAGTGGTCTTTATTATATGGATTTGCATACAATTTCAAAATAACGTTATTCCAATACGGTTTCCGTTATATCGTCGCTTCACCACCATGCAAATAGCATGGATAACAGCCGAGCGATAATGTGGCGAATGAACCGACCACGGCTATTTGATCGATTCATAGGTGATTGCGGTTTTCATTTGTTTATTGATAGAAAAGTCGATTTATTTTAAATTAGTTCGACCCTGTGTTTACAATTACGTGAATATTATCGTATATTACAATATTTTTTAACCTATTATGTTAGGTATCTGTTATGTTCTGTTCTAGATATGATGGCTTGAAAAAACAAATATAATTTAATTTATGAAGTTGTACCTTTGGCTTCATATATTTTGACGTGGTGTGATTGAATACGCTTAAATTAATTATCTGCTAAACACCGCTATAGCAGTTATAAATATTTCTATTTAAAACTAAGTAAGCACCTAAATTGTACGGTAAAATTTTAATTTATCATTTATCATTCTCTAATAAAATTTATCACGACATTAAACACACATTCGAAAATACAAAGCAATGGTTATTTTAAGGGTGAAAAATTAAAATAAAACATAATATTGTAGCAGAATATTAAATTTATATTCTAAATAATAATTCGAGTTAATAATACGAGAAGAGAAAGACCTTGATACTGAAGGTGAAAAAATGATAGGAAGACCTCTAAAACCGAATAAAATATATTAAAGTATTTCCTGAAAATGATTTGTTGCTGGAAAAGTTTTACTAGTAACGTAGTAACTAATGTTATTGAAATTATGTCACAGCTTGTAACTGCGTAGCCGATCCTGGGAACTTCATTATAAAGTCTTTATAGGATTTTATAAATCTTGATCAACCTTACTACAAACCTTTATTTATACTACATAGCTGCAATTCTCTGTTAATAACTATGAGTCTAAGAGTCCACACCAAATTAAACTTGTTTTGTAAGTAAAAATAAATCAAGTTAATACATCTTTATACATACATAGCTACGCTTAAACCTGATTAATTTCATAACTTTATTAATGTTATAAGCTTTCAGTGTAATAAAAATGCTATAAAAAGTTTGTGAAGTCTTCTAATTGTAAGGATTTTTAATATTAAGATTAATTTACAAGTTAATTGAAATAAGGTTGTTTGTCACTAACGCAAGCAAATTTTAAACAATAAAACTATTTTATTATTAAAATCCGTAGTATAGTTATATAATTTAATTATACATAAGCTATTTTTGTGTACACAATAATCATCAAATTAGAAAAATATAATAACCGGAACCTTTGATTTCCATATTTGTACAGACAAACGCTAACTCGCCATAACTCCATACTTTACGGCCCTATTATTTCAAGCATTGCCCCACAAAATGCATTTTGGTGTAACACAAGTTGTTAATGAAGCAAGTGTATCTAATTTGGAAGCCGTGCAGGGCGGGCTTGCGCAATGTTAATAGTTAAACAGTTTATTACCACAAGCGAAGGCAATAACTTTATATGCTCGTGCGTAACTAATTTCGTGTTTGGAAAGTGGAGCGAAGATTTTTATCTATGTGCATTTCATATCCTCCTACGTCTTGTCGCATTACTGAAATTCGTATTTTTAAATATGAATATCATTTATTTTATTATTAGTTGTTACCTCTGTTACGATATGAGCTTAAATTTAGGGTTGTCATAAGTTAACTTATATATTTAAACGAGCAATTATTGTATATTTATTTATTTGTATACATACATATATGGACAATCTCGAAAACGGCTCTAACAATTTCGCTGAAAATTATTATGTGGAGGCTTTCGACGTTTAAAAACGATCTAGTTTAGTCTTATGTCCAGGGAAATGCGGTATTTTTGAGATTCCATGCAAAAAAAGCTCTGAACGCAACTCAGTTGCTAGGTACTTTAGTTATGACCGGAGTGTAGGCTTTACTTGTTGTGCTGACAAAACACCCGGTCGAAGACTAAGGAACCTCAAGCATAATATGTGCCTAAGCATGTTTGCGTTATCATACACTCGCAAGTGAAATTCATGTGAACTATTTTCACATGGAGGGGTAAAATGGACATACTACACTCTGAGAAACCCCTTGTATGTACATATATAACAAAAAGAAGTATGTCGTTGTTGTCGTTGTAGCATCTCTTGGTCGTGTCAACATTTTTCATTTGTTATAGCGCGTAATTCCATATATTATGAAATTTCATTGCGTCCATTATGCTGCTAAATAGAATTGGCGAAATATGAAACAAAACACTTGAAAAATAATTGATTAATCATTACTAAAAATAAATAAACAAAGGAGGTATTTAGGTAGTTTTTCAAATAAAACGTGCAAATTATAATTTAAGTTATAAATCATCACAATTATAATTTAATTTAGATCATAACTGCAGTATATAAATCCTATTTCGTCCTACTAATTATTACTAAATTAGCGTTCCGTTATTCTACGAAATATCTTATGTAGGAAAAACAAGATTTATTTCTGCAATTTTTCATCTTAATTATCTATATCTATTTATTGTCTATTTACTGTTTTTTTATATATTTTAACCTCCCATGATAAAAATATTTTAAGCGTATTCGAAAATAAAATGATCATTAAAATGTCAAAAAGCATAATTATATTTTTTTATTTTTTTTAAATTATTCAAGATTTTTTTTTAATTAATAAGCAGCCACCCTTGAGCAATTTGATTGATTTTAAACATATACCTTATGTCTATCAATGTTTGCTAATGTGACGGAGGCGGTCAGCCAGTTCAAACAACTTTTATCTAATTGATTCAAATCAAAACAAACTTCGTGATTTCTATGACACCGACCTCAGTTTCAAACGACTTTCATAATTTTAGAGAACAACGATTTCGTACAAATTCCTGTTAAATCACTTAGCATAGAATAAGCACTAATAAATAAATGTTTTACTTCATCTGCTGCATTGGATCAGTTTATTGGTCTTTACCATTTGTTCGGTCTATAATTATATACATAAAGAAAAATCTACGAAATTTCCAACTAGGGTAAGGGCATCTAATTCCACGGTATTTCGAAAAAATATTCTTTATTCCGAGGTAGGTATTGGAAAAAGTTTTTTGTTAAAAAAAGATTAATTAATAAATTGAACCTCTCTCGAATACATTGAACTTATGAATTTATAGATTAAACCGTTTTTTCTGATACCTCGGAACTAAATACCCTTATCTAATTATAACAATTATTTTTCCCTCCTCGACTTTTGACTACTCGAGTTTATATCAATAATAATTAACATTACAAGCAACTCATTAAGTCTACTCCAATATTCATAATGTACTGTCGGGTTAACCTTGCTTATAATGTTTGTGTTTTGGCTTTGCCTTAATTATAGCAATGTTATTATGTTAGCAATAGCAATGTGTTATGAATATTATTTTCAATATGTAAATGTCAGATCTGAATAATTAATAAGAATCTATGAATTTGGTTTGAAAAAATATTTTTATTAAATAGCTCTTTTATTGAGGAAGGATATAGGACATATAACATCATGATTATAACCATAGGAGCGGAAGGGTAAATGTACTTTATACTCGGTAAAACCATCATCAGCAGTTAGATATTTAAAATATATACCTAAATAGTAGATACCATTACTTATATTATTTAAAAAAATGTAAAAAAAATGTATGTAAGTAAGTAAAGTAACAGCCTGCACATATCCCACTGCAGGGCATAGACCTCTTCTGCTATGAGGAAGAAGCGAAGAAGCTTATGGAGCTTTAATCAACCACGCTGCTCCACTGTGAATCGGTTGAAACTTGTGTCAGAATTTCTTCCGAAACATGCAGGTTTCCTCATGATGTTTTTCTTCACCACCGAGCTCGAGATGAATTTAAACACAAAAGCACTTGAAAATTCGGCGGTGCTAGCCTAGGTTTGAACCCGCGAGCTGCGGTTTAGATCGACGTGCTCTCACCACTAGGCCATATGGGCTCACCTATATTATATACTTAGTTATTATAAATGGGATAGTTTGTTTCTTTTTTTCACGCTACAACCACTGGAGCTATTGCTATGATTGCAAATATAAAAGTAAAAGCCTTACGGGATAAAAGTGTCCTATTATTAAATAATAGTATTCCGGAAAATGACACATTCCCGAGGGAACAACGTAAGTACTGTTCGTTGTTATTAAACAATACCCT
>DVXP01001688.1:0-14345 GCA_018235645.1 Junonia grisea | reverse complement strand
CCAATCAGGAAAAGATCGTTTTCCATCATGACCTGGCCGGGGATCGAACCCGGGACCTCCACGTCGCAGGTAGGCGTGTTGACCGCTGCGCCACGGAGGCCGGAGAGTTTAGTGAACAATAAATAAATTAAAGTAAAATATTATTATTGTTTTATTATTAAAATTTTAAAAATGTTCACATGAAATTTACGAATATATCTACGCGATTTGACATGCTACTAATATAATTTTTTACATATAATTGCAGTCAAAGATTATGTTGCTTCACTTTTATGATATTTTTATAATTTATAATATAAACTTCAAATTTTTTCAATATTTTTAACTGCCCGCTTTATTAGCCTTACATGGAGGCTCTTTATGCTTAACATAGGTATTATTCTGTAAAATGACGCTTATAAATGAATGAAACCCACGATATGCGGAAATAACAAAGTTTGTCACGTTTTATTTTCGTTGGTACTATCTCATTGTTTCCCACACAATGTAAAGATCTTCCATGGCCTTAGCCATGATAGCAGACTACTCCAGAATACTAACATTTTGTTTAATACACTATAAAACGTTTTCTGTGTGAAATTGCTCACCAGGTGGACGTTGAAGGGAGCAGTTGTGTCAGTGCAATTTGAAATGTGGATTCATCGTATTTTTAGTCATATTCCGGCATTAAACTCGCTTTTTTACAGAGACGTCGCTTTTTAACATGCCGTCGACGTCGATAAAGTTTTCGGAAAATCGTCATTAAAGTATTAACAGTTTTTAGAAATATTAATGACTTCTTCTACCTACATCGTAGTACCGCAATATACAGGCTTTATATACATAATATGTGAATATGAGAAACCGTAATAATATCGCATCGTCTCCACACTCAAAGAAAATCATGCCTTAAGCTATGCTATTGTGAAGATAAAAATTAAGATAAGAAATTTCAATTATATCGTTATGTATTGTAATTAAATAAGCAAAAATTATTGATTTATGAATATTAAGTTCTTGTATTTCAATTTTTTTTAATTATGGAAACCGTTACCGTTTCCGGAACTTCCTTTTTCGAAAAACATGATGATATTAAAGTTTTCATTTGCTCAGTTTAATAAGCTTAGCGTTAATCATAATTTTTCTCTCAAAATTTCTATAGAATTCACACAAAGCAACTTCTTCGTGTGATTCCAGACATAAAAATATAGAGAAGTCTAATCAGTGCTTCTTGTAGGTCATGGTACTGACCATTTTCCTATGCTGTTTGTCGAAAAAAGTTACTTAATTCATATTTGTCAATTCTACGTGATAAACTCGGAGAAGTAGGAGGTCACCAAGAAAACGAAGGAGTAGAAAAACCTTGAAATGTAATATAGTAATCATTGTAGTAAGGGCACGTAATACGAGTCTGTTATTTGCGCTTTATTTTGGGTCTTTGGAGGGTCGAAGTAAAACTTAGAACGTACGATAGATTGGTCTAAGTGGAACAAGATATCGCCGTATGGAAAGTTACACGGTATTTGAGCTATTCAGGTTTTTGTAAAATTTTGGAAAAAGACCGATTTTCTAAAGGAAATTAAATAAAAAAGTAATTAAACCTTTCTGCTTCATAACTTTGTTGTTATTTTATTCTAAGATAACTAATAATTTCGACAAAATAGTTATTTTAATCATAAAAGGCCTTTAAAGACAAAACATTTTTTTTTAATTTAAAGTGTACCTATATGTTTGAATAAATGTTGGGAGCTGCGATGATCCTCTGACCGGGGGCCCCTTCCGGCTGGGGGCCCGTGGCATTTTGCCGGAATGCCACCCTGTAGTTACGCCACTGCCTAAGAAGTAAAATCTACCAGAAATACAAGGATTACTGACTAATGAGATACAATAAAAATGGATTTTTCAAAATTCCACCCTGAGCGATAAAGGTGGTAAAGAGATTTATTATTTGCTAAACAACTGTGATCTTATTATAACATCAAATCCAACATTCCATAAACTTTACTTATTTACGTTGTACTCAAAGTTATAATTTATTTGTCCTGAACAAACATTTGTAAATCAAGTAATAACCATGTGACCTCTGACCTATGAACTTTATTCGCCCTCGAAATGAAGGTTCGAACGTTAAGGTTGTAAAGGTTAAATGAAAACCTTGAGATGGGTTGGAGAAATTAGTCGTTAAGCGAAATAATTACTATTTCAGGAGGGCTTGTTGGATATTGATATCGAATTTTCTGATGGAAGTCACACGGCTCTGCGGGACGTGGCGGTTTCTGATTATTACTTGTTGGTGGAAAGTTTGGACACCGAAGTTGTGGCGTTTGCGCCAATGTTGGCTTCACGGCATCCTCGTGTTATCGCTGTTGGTGAAGGTATGGTGTGGTTTTATTGTTTTTTTTTATTTCGAAATAATACACTAATAAATTACTTATTATACAAATAAATGACTTATTACGAACACTAGTCTAATAAAAATACATACCTACTTCATCTAATTTTCATAAAAGTGTAACACAAAAAATATTCTTATTTCACTTTGATCCATTAGCCACTTGAAGAAACCGAATCCAAACATTACATTTGCAATTATTCCAACAATTTCAGGTAGCGGCGAGCTCCTCAGAGTAACCCTTCTAACACCGGAGCAGTGCCGGTCCGGCCCGCTGCGCCGCGTGGCTCTGCCGGGCAAGGGGGACGCGAAGACCCCGGCCAACATCAAGAACATACCCGGCGCGCTCGCCAGCGCAGCTGCGGGGGTGGATGTGGACTTCAGTGGGGGAGACGCGCCACAGAGACCCGATACGCCGCAGAACGATGACATCATGGCACGGGGGGGAGTCCGCACCGGCATGTCTGATCTGAGCGATGTTCTTAAAGGTAGTGTAGACTTTTTAAGGGTTAATAAACTTGAGGCTTAGTTTTCAACTATATTGTATTTTTTTTCAAATCGAGGTCTGTCTGATATTAGGGATATACTTATAGATACCTACTCTCAATTATACTTTGCTCTACTATTATTATTATACAAATAAGTATTTATAGAAATAATTGAGATTTACGAGCGATCATTATCCAGCGGCCATACTATCAGCGCAATATTTTGATTGGCTTTAGTGCATACAATTTTGTTTGAACTGTACCTAAATGGACGAAGTCAAATAACTGAGTATACTTATATCGACAATTATTATAAATTTTAAAGTCGGCTGCTTACGCTTATTACCTACTTAATAATTTAAACACTTTTCTAATCTTTTTCAGGATTTTCACCTTTCAAAGACGAAAACAACCACGAACCTACGGTACAAGCGCAACAATACGGTTCCATCTTCAGAAGCAACAACGCTATACATCCACGGCATCCTCCGCAAAACATGACGCAAGTTGAAATCGGTTAGTTTAGTTTAAAAAAATGTAGGTACCTAACTTGTAACTTTACAATGTCATTTTATAATATTTGTTTTTTTTTTGCAGGCATGTTCGTTTTATTGGGAGCATTCTGCTTTGCAATCGTGGTAAGTCATATTTTCATTACATACATTACACATACATACTATCAATACTGATATTATAAATGTAAACTGTACTTGTGTACTTATAAATCTTTCGGTTTTCACGCCTAAACTGCTGAAACAATTTCGATAGTCTGTTATGAAGGTAGATGGAACGTTTTCCGGGAAGAACATAGGTTACTATTTCTCACAATAATCAACATCCTCGTGTGGAGCAGAGAGCAAAAAAAGTGTAAAAATATGGAATATTCAGTTCAGTGTATGGAATTTTTAATACTTCCATAATATTAATAACAAACAAGTAAACTGACAAACTAATGTCTCAATTTTATTAATTCTGTCGACGTACCGATGTGTATACTCTTGCGAGCCCTTGAACTTGCCAGGATTTCCTCAAAGACATTTCCATATAAGTTTCCAATATATCCATATCATGTTAATTGGTGTCCATTCTCAGGTGTTCGTGGTATCATGCGTCGTGTACGCCTACCGCCTGAAGCCAGTGGGAGTGGAGGGGGGAGCATGTGCGGCGCCGGACAACGCGCGTCTGCCGGGCGCCGGCCTCGTCGGTACCTCGCTCGGCCTCGCGCGCGACAAGCCTTCGAGAGACTCCACCACCAATGCGCATGATTGGGTTTGGCTCGGTACGTTGACATCACCAGAACATTGATGATCCAAGGCCTTGAGTAATAAACTCTTAGTGACTGAGCTTTTAGTTCGGAGTTCAGAACTCCGAACAACCCTCGGGTTCGGAGTTCATTCACCCTCACCCCCCCTATTTTTAAAATCATAAGACTGATGATGTCGATTGATGATCGACAAGAATATAAAAAAAAGATACATATTCATGAAAAAAAAAAACATAATTACTTCTGGCTGCGGTCGTGTCTCCTGAGTTCCAGGGTATTTCATATTATTTAAGATGACTTCAAATAAACATGTCTTGTTTTTAGGACGTGCAACTATCGAAAGAAATGGCAACCGACAACCCGCTAACGTTGACCGAACTTCGACTCATCTCATCGACAAGGGCAACAACAATCGAGAGATGAGAATAACCGCCAACCCCCTGAACTACAACTACGTAGACCCGGATGATGCGATACGCGAAAATGGAAACGTTATGGTGACCAGCTTCGACAACCCCAATTCGATCGAACTACCTTCGCAAAACGAAAAACGCGACCGAGTCATCGACTCTACGACCTACTGCAAGAAGCCTGCAAGACACACTCGTCAAAACTCCGGAGACGGTCATTGGCAGTAAGATTATCATTGTCATCATTAGTTGCATCTTTCACAACTGCCATACGAACATTGAAATATTACTGAAGCTCCTATGAAATACATTCTCGTCTTACATCTCTTTTAAATTTTAGGATGGATACCAGCAACGAGGATGACTACCGACCACCCGTGCCGCCCCATCGAAACTCTTCAACGCCACAACCTCAAGTCCCTGTTCCACCTCGAAATTCCAAAGTAAATATTGTCTTTTGTTATACATTGTTGTTACACACAACTACAATTTCAATTAAAACCTTAGCCTCAGACAAGGAACGTGTCGATAGGCAATAATCACATGCTTTTTTTTGCAGATTTTATCAGAGACCGTTATGCCTCCAAGCCGACGAAGCCACTCTCGAAATCACCACAAAAAACACGACCGCGAACACGATTCCAAACGCTCTCCGGAAAATGGCCGACGCTCAGACCGGTAAGGAATCGATGACTTCACTTTATAAGTCGGAGAATACTTCACACAAGACTTTATAATATGCTGTGTTTACATTTTTTCCAGAATTATTGATTTGAACAGAATGGACGCTCCGTACATGTCAAGCCGAGATATCAAGGATCAATACAAACGCGACTCATACCCTCTGCAATTACGAAACGAATTTGACGATAACCCCGTAGAAAAACTCACTAACAAAGACGACTGCGCTAAACTATTTGAATTCGATAACGACGCTCCTCTTATCATGGAAAATAAAGATTATAGAGAAATCGTGGGACTCAACAGAGGAACCGACGACTCGCGACGTACCTTCGTTAAGCCCGAAAGCCCTGATTACATGCACGACTCTGGAATCGGTAAATATAGCACTTTCTTCTATTAGAATATACATTTTGATTCAATGTGACAAATAAAACAAACGTTTTATTTCAGGCCTACCAGAAGTTCAAATGAGACATAAGTCAAAGAACAAGGAATCCAATGCTAAATGCGACTTCGTCGAACCTACAAGTCAAACCAAAGGTACTAATTTGTTTTTTTTTTAATCATAAATAAACAAGCACTTGGCTTCAATTAAGCCTAATGGTAATGATGAAGCCACGTACCATACGTGTTAGAAAATGACTATTCATTCTCAATCATCAGCCACTCAACAAAATACACTATTACCATAAGGACCTGACATTTGAAAAATAGTTTCTAATAACAATTTGCATCAAGCAGGAGGCAGTTCCCCGGAAGTGAAGCGCGCCACCATCGTCGGGAACCCGATGTACTCGCGCGCGGAGGACGAGCTGCGCAGCGACGCGCCCGTGGAGTCCCTCGGCCTCGACGACCTGCACATGGACTACGACCAGATCATGCACTATTTCCACAACCTCAAGGTATAATCGCCACACCGTCCCACCATGCTTCTAGCGTAGACGTTGCTGTGTCGCTTGCATCGATTACCCGAGCACCGGCCACGGCGCGACTTATATCATATCCTTTGTCGTATCTCGATGTCTCGATGTACTCTCTTATGAATGATAGAGCCTGAATTTTGATGCATTTAATATTTAGGATAGTATTTTATATAAATACGTTTTATACGATTATTATATAATATATACTTTTGAAGTCGTGCAGTATTATAGCCATAGGTAGGTATACCTATACAACATCCTATTGTATATCTCGGATTTAGTTAGAACGACGTTTGAAGTATTAGATGCAATGCCTAAAACACCACTCACTCGCGTTTTTTAATTGAACCATTTATAATTTTTTCATCTAGTAGAAAGCTAGCAAATTCTTTCTAGTTTTTAGATCGAATAGAATTTCACATATTAATCTTCTCACAGCGTAATAAAAATTACGTTTAAAATCTGACTTATGGAATATTTTGAAATCTTTCGCAGGAATCAAACGCCTGAGTAGAGCAGATCATTGCAAAGATCCGGCAGATATTGTCTACGTTTAAATATCAGCATATCATCAAAGCTCCTCCAATCGACGTATTCAATGCACCCACCGGTTCGGCCGGGGTGGCCGGGCGCGAGGATAGTACGGTTGACGCTCCCAGCGAGTCGCTCGCCAAGTACGATGCGCACATTTACGAAAACGTTCCTAACGGTAACAATGTCGCACCGACTAAAATGCTCTGCGACTCGATTGCTCACAAGAACAATTTCATGAAAAGACAATTGAAATTCTTGTTGGAGCACTTGAGCGAAGCTTACGAATGAAGTCAACGTATTATCCTCCATACAATATGTGTCCAAAAGTGGATCCTTGCAGTGATCGAAAACGATGATGATGTAACTTTTATACTTACTTAGCGTTAAACGTATTTACTCTAGTCACCTACAAAGCTGCACACACTCAGTAACCACGATTAATGTGTGCGTGTAGTTAATTAATACTCATATGTCAATGATTATAATATTGTAGATAATAAATTACGCGCGTTGATTTTATCTGTAAATTGATATAGTTACTTCTATTCACGGTCTAATCTATTTAACAGAGCTATATTATACCTACCTATACTTAAGTGTAAGATTATTTAATCTTCAATATATTATTAATATTCCAACTAAAACTTAAATACCCTTGCTATGTTCTAGATCTGTAAATATTTTCCACTAGAGACAGTAAAAACGCTACCTCACTTACATATGTCTTAGCTTAGCCAATATCTGTATCGCAAGCGAAATGTACAATTTGAGCTAGTATCTATTTTATAACAATCTTATAAAATATTATCTTGTCAGTGAGCTCCGTACGGTCACCAAGTTTAAATGTTTCTTTTTTACCCTGTAGCCCCCTTTAAAAATAAAGGTATATAAGTAATTAAACTACAAAATGCCAGTGTTTAGTAATAATTGTAGTTTAGTAACGACATAGCATAAGGCAGAACTAGTCAAATAATTTAACAGAGGGCTAATTATTTGCTCAAAAAATGATACTGTTTTTGCTTAATTTTATATGACATATTGTGAATATATTTATTTTTTTTTCTTTACGTTCCTTGTAACAAACCACCGTTATTTAAAACTGATATTAAAATTTTTAGTTATTTAATTTAGTACATACTTTACTCGGCCTAATTTATTAAGTACTTTCAAGTCTACATGTTTCGAAGGCTTTAATTATTTCAGTACCCATAAGGATTATTCCATCAATAGAAAATGTTTGTAACAAATAATAAGTTTCAGATTCGATGAAAATTAATTATGTGATATTCGACTGCTACGGTTTATTTGATGCAGTCATCTTTATATATAAAAAAGCCATATCATATGAAGTCTAGCGCTTGTATTATATTATATGTAAACACTATTATTAATTTATTGAAAATGTACATTGCATTTACTTGTAAGTTAGTTTTTTAGGCTTTGTAAATATTGTTATGACGTTATATAATTTATAGTTACTCGTGGAGATGGAACGGTGGATATAGTTAATAAATGTGGTAGAGTTGCTTGACATACTATCAAAAGAGTAGTTGCACTCAATTATAACGAAATATTTCGTGTCTGTTACAAATGTACACTGAATAGTAAATGTTTTCATCTTGTAATTGTATTATTGTGACCCTGAATATTATTGAATAGACGATTAATCGGCAAATGTAATTATTTATTAGAGAGTAAGTTTGGCAGTGAAAAATTTAATGTCGCTATAAAAATATGTTTGTCAGGATATTGAAACTTTACTGTTGGGCTTAATCTAGCAAACTATTGTAAACTTGATATTCCATAACTACAAATAAGATGTTGTTTGGCTTTCGTCGTTAGGTTGTAGACGAGACAGGAAACTGTGTACTGCTGTAGTATTTGTTATTCTATAATTTGTTTTTGTTGAGTTTTGCCGTATTATATAAAAGAGAAGTTTATGATAATTAATTAATGCTACAAAATTTATACATGTATGCAAACTGAGGCTTGTCACGAAAATCCTTTCATAAGATGTCAAATATAATAAAACATTATTAAATGTGTTGATCTTTTATTACTCCAAAGCCCCATCAAATTTTATTTATTACTTAGTACCACCAAAAATCTTACATTTTATTGTTTCAATACCATCGTTTCGCAGCATGATATTAACATCATCTATGCTTGTGTGCGTGTATAAAGTTGCCAGGTTATAAAATTTTAAATTACTGTCCATATTTTATTTTGTTATAAAAAATATATTTAAAAAAATGATTTCACACAAAATGTGGCAAAAGAATAACTTTTTAATATTTTGACAAGACCAAAAAGCATGTAATAAATGACAGTGGTTTCTATGAATATAAATACGTATGTGATAAAATATATAGTATATTTTTTTATTTTATGAATCAATCAAATAAGTATCTTTTTAGGTTTAATATGTAACTAACTATGTAAATGTTTATTTCCATCAGCATTTTTAAAAGTTTGAATTTTAATATACATACAAGATACACATAACTGAAGAAAATTGGCGAAAGTTGCCATTTCTGATATAAATAAAAAAAAATAAAAAGATTTATAAGAATTGGTTGATTGAAAAGTTATAAGATAAACTATCTTTTTTTCTTTGTAAGTAGGTATTAAATAAATTTAAATTTATACTTTTATGGTAAACTAACAAGAGCAGTTATTTTAAATTTGTATTAAAGGTTAAATAATAAAAAATAATTTAACAACTACTTATTTATTCACTTTAAATTAAATATAAATTTATAACTACACATATTTGCCATACCACTTATGATCATACTTGGAGATAAACCGGTGACATCCTCCCATATTATTCTGTATGATGTATTTCATAGTATATTTGTTTTGATTATTTTCCTCCTTCCATTTCTCATCTGCTTCCATTTTCTCCATAATTTCTTGAGAAACTGGAATAGCTTTGAAAGGTAATCTCTCTGCTACAATTCTTAACATGTCATATACCTGGAAAAAATTACAGATAAATTAAAAATAAATCACAATAATAATATCATAATTTCTCATTTATTTATTATCTCTCATATATATTACATTTTTAAATATAAAAAACTAAAAAATATAAAATATATTTAAAAATATAAAATACAGAGGCCAACCAGTGGCGGGAACAGGGTCCAAACCAACCGGTGGTCAGGGCTCCAGAGAGAGGAACTTCCTCCTTGTGCGCCGTGCCGAGGAGTACCGCCTTTTGCATCAGGCCCTTGACCCAGCTACCTAAGGTGAGCCTCTTAAGGTGTTGGTCGAGCCGCTTGGCCATAAGGCCATTCGCTGTTACGACTATCGGCACAATAACTGCTGTATCCACATCCCATATGTCGACAACCTCGTGAGCTAAGTCAAGGTTTTTATTTGCTTATCCTTCTCAGCCTTCACGAGATTCTGGTCATGAGGGATGATGACGTCAACAATTATCGTGCGGTGCTCTGTCTGATCTATCACCACTATATCAGCCTTGTTAGCGTCGACAGTATTGTCAGTGATGATAGATTGGTCCCAGTACAGTGTGACATAACTATTTTCGAGAACTGGGTTGGGCACATACCGGTAGTATGGTACCTCTGATTCCACAAGACTGTATCGAAGAGCAAGTTGTTGATGGATAAACTTGGCCACTTGATTATGTCTGTGCAAGTACTCTCCGTTAGCAAGACGAGAACAACCGGAAATAATATGTCTAAGGGATGCGCCCGGAGCGTGACACGCCCGACATATGTCCACCGTGCCATCCCTCACAATATACTTCCGGTAATTTTTCGTCATGATAACTTTGATATCATCATGATTATCTTTATCATAGCTTTTTTTCTGGACTTTTATAAGTGGGTATATATTTTTCTATCCTAGGTTATGCTAGATTACACATTGCTGATTCTTACACAGAGGTCTAGCTGTTTATCTTCTTCAAAACTAAGAGCAAGTCAGTAACCATTTAAAATATTTTCTTTATTTTTATCAGATCATTGAAATAGCAACCATGATCAACAGAACCAAGATCAACAGCTTTATGTGCTCTCCAAGACACAGTGGGAATACTCTAAGGACAAAAGAAATATTTGCCTCAAGCGTGGATTAAACCCACGAAGGCACATTCAGCATCACATCAGATGGGTTGTTATCATATGTGTAATATATGACTGTAAATATTCTACAGCAGGCTGTAGAATATATGATTCTTTAATATACATTTTAAACCCTTTTAGTAAATTCAAAAATTTCGAAAAATAATTTCTTTTGGAAATTCCTTTGGCAATAAAACTTTAACCCAATCTCTTCAGTGGTGTAACCTGCGTTTTGATAGACAAGTCACTCATGCTTCATATAATGAGTATAGATTAAGTAGAATATTTACCTCAGCATATTCACATTTACCGCTGACTTCAAATATGATTCTCCCAGCTTTGACTGGCGTAACATAGTGATCAATGGCACCTTTTCCACCACCCATTCGTTGTCCTTGGCCCTTTTTAGTAATGGGCTGCCATGGTGGGTCTACTCTCCATATAGCAAACATTCTCTTCATATCAAGCCTCCTTGCAACTTGCAGACGTACCATTTCAAAGTGCTCATGTCGCAGTCTACCACCACCTGTGGCCTAAGAAAAAAATCTTTTTAAATGCATGTATGTGTAATGAAATATTAAAACTGTCTTGTGGTTTGAAAAATTGATATAACCAGGGAAGGAGTAAATTTTTTCAGGCTCTTAAAGGATTTTTAATACAGTTAAAAACTATTTAACAGACTCGTTGCCACTCAGGAATTTCCATACAATTACGATACCCCAGGCGCATCAGTGGCAGTGAATCGATTGATAACCAAAAAATAAAAGACTTTATGGCAAATTCTTGGAAATAGTTTTAGATGTATACTTAATTAAATAAATAAAAAGCTATCCCCAAAATTTCTTTAGCCAATTTAATAATTCTTGATCACTCCTCTTGTCTAAATCGAAACAGATCTAACACATAAAAATTAAAATACTTATTAATTTATTTAGCTTGCTTACCATAACACCATACTGCTTAAGTTGCAGTTTATTGTGCACGGTTTCCGGTCCTCTCATATAGCGCAGTCGTTTCTGCATTTTAGGTGGTTTCAAGTTTGAAGGGTAAAGTGGAACTTTATCATATATCCTTAGCCTCTGTCGTTCAGGTAACACAATATCTGTTTTGAATTTACATAAATTTTAGCTTACAAACTTTGTAAAATTAAAAAACAAATACATAACTTATATTTTAATCAATTAAACTTCTGATCAAAAGATTTATTATATAAACACGTCGAATAATAAATCAGTTTTTTGAATTTCATCAACTTTATAAATATACATATGAAATGAATTGAAAAGCCCTTGATTTTCAACAAATACATAACTTGATTTTTAACAATTTTAAAATAATTTAATATGTTTTACCATCGTAATTTTTTGGTGGTGGAAAGTATTTTATGCCTGCCGTTAATGTTAATTGTAATTTTTCTGGTCGTAATATTCCTAGAACATAAAAATTAGAAATAAGAAAAGGGTTATATATAAATTTGCATTAGGAATTTTAATATACATATAACACTGAACACACCTAAAAACAATTTCATTGTACTAGGTAACATTGTACGAATTAAGTATATTTGGTTTTATTACAACTGTAATTATATAAAATTCGGTCTAAATTCCCAAAATTGTTGGTTATGTTAAATTGTCAGTATGACTGTCAAAATCACATCTTTCAAAACAAAACTTTCACAGATTATAATAGATAAGTAGATATATAAGGATTATTCACACTATCAAGAAAATTTTCGAGTTTATTAGATACAAGAATTAGTAGAGGAAAGTCAGCATATTTGAGATATTGCAGGTAATGTGGAATACCCCGATATTTAGAAAAGTATAAACGCTATCATCGCTTTTTTCCCGTAAGCACAACGTATCTAATATGATTCACCAATCAAGTCAAACATTAAACCCTCATATTACCATGACAACAAATCTAACAACGGAAAATAGGTTTCATGACATTGTGTTACGCTATTTTATTGTTCTTATTTTTATAACGTAGGAATTTATAATTTTTTTATTGATATAATGGAATATGCAATTATGTTAAGATTACAAAAATCTTTATTCATTAACTTATATCTGTATTGCGCTTGGGTTGTTGTAAATAGTTTTTACTTTTATTCAAAGGTAAGTTTTAAGTGATATCTACTAATATTTACTAATTTATAGATATTTGTTTATTATATAAAATTTGTTTATAACCATAGATTGAAACCACTTAATATATTTTTTCAGGTTGAAAGACTTCGACACCTTTCAAAATATTTATCAGTTACTGTATTTATATTGTTAACAATATTAGAGATTATAAGACTCTATCTTGGCCATTATGGGAATTTGTCCTGTAGAGTAAGTTAATTAAAACAAGACTATTTTATTTTTAATTATTAATTTGTAAAATTAAATTATAAATTAATTTAGTTCACTAAACGATCATAATATAACTCTTTCTTTTTAGGTGCCAGAACTAGGAGGCTTCCTGATGCTGTCAGTGTTAATGCAAATGCCCCTTATTTCCTTTTTTTTATTTAATCCATATTTGGAGAGTACCCCGGTAGAGCTCATTTTGCATGCAGGATTGTGGGGAACGATAATGGTGGAAATAGTATATAGCTTCTTGGCTTTGAAACAAGCATCATCTGTGGCCAAAACAATCTATTTATCTCATTCCAAAGACATTAATATAAAATAGTAAATATTAAATATGAATGACTTGCATTGTGTATAAGTATGTATACCTATATGATGTGTGCTCAAATAAAACAAGAAAACCATTTTATAGACGTTTATTTACGTTAAAGCTTTCTCACATTGGTAAAATTAATATAATGCATTTAAATATGGCTACACATCAGTTTTTGAATTTTGCGTAAATGTGCATTCATTTTAAATTGATTTTTCTTTATTTTAAAAATATGGTCATTCTATATGATACAAAAATATTTGATTATAGAATTTTTTAAACCAAATAAAAGCACTTTTAGTATTTCTAGAATAATTACTAACATTATAAATAATAATTTATCATAGGACAGGTTTTCAGGACACAATAGAAATCATCTTGAGAGCACCAATTTATCTATTGCCAATTCTCACTTAATAATTATAATTAAATACTTGGAGTATTAAAATACTATGTACTCTTAACCAGTATAACTTTCCATTTCTCCTCACATAATTTGTCAATAATGATGTTCTACATCTTACATTAATAAATTATCTTTGCTTTGGTTGTCCAAAAAATAAAAGGAACACAGATTGTCTTAAGTTAATACTTAGTAATATAATTAAATTAAAGAAAACAGTTGTAGCCTCTGCAATTCTATACATATGAAGTATTTGAATTGAATTTGATTCCTTGTGTAGATGGACATTGTGCAAATGAAGATATTTGTGTCACTATACCATTATTTTTTTATGTTCATATATACATGTTAATTTATGAAATAAACAATAGTGGGTGTGGTCCACTATTTGTAGGGTCAAGTGAGTTTGTAAACAATATATCGCACCCCCGGTGCGACACTGTCACTTATGCAAAAATGTAGTTTTTCAGGAGAAGCATTTAAAACTTTTACACC
>DVXP01001687.1:0-14346 GCA_018235645.1 Junonia grisea | reverse complement strand
TGTCATGGGTACCTTCATACATTTATAGGTTATTAAATGATGAAAATAACTAATAAGAATATTTATTTACATCAAATATTAGAAGTAATATTGTTGTATTAATAAATGAAACAATTAAAACGTTATTATTCCTTTAAATTACATTTTAATCAACATCCGGCGGCTTAATTCTTCCGAAGCGCCGACGGATGTAGAGCGCATGCGCGTTGAGTAAATGTCATATAGGAAATAAATGAGGGTTTTTGACAGTTCTTTTCTTATTTAAATTTTTATAATAATGATAAATATTTAGAAATTAATAATAAATAAACGGTGTTAGCAAAAATTTCCATTTGAACAAACATTTAGGTACCTTTGGTAGAGACATTATTATTGTTTTCTCTATTGACTTTAACCTGAGTTTTGTTATTATTAATTCTTGTTAATTTTATTATTAAATCTCCTAGTTTGTTAAACTCTGATGTAAGATTAACAATATATTTTATAACCTCTTTATTATATTATTACAAAAATTAATTATTTTCTTCTTTTTAATGTCGATCGAATACTACATATGTACAGTGATTAGTTGATTATTTAAATGTAATTATCATTTTAATATTCATTTAATATAACGTCACAATGTAATAATTTCTAATACTCTCTCTACTCTACATTTTAGCCAAAAATTAAATACATCAAAACATTAATTTTATATAGGAATTTTAATGATTTAAAACTTTTATTTCTATTATGTTTAGATATCTATCTAGGTATACATATAACCCCTTATATAATTACTCTGACAATTTTTATTTACATTTTATTTAAATAAAAAATACCGTATTTTAAATAGCAAAATATTAAAAGTAAAAAAGATTTCATTCGCAATAAGCAAAACAATTCTTCTCAGCACATTTCAAGTCGACCGTTGAATATTCCTTGGGTAGTTTAAAGTTGGAGATAAAACTCCGAGTGCAATAGTGCGATATTGTGAAACTTGGACCGTGCTGAAGAATTCTCAATACTATATACTATAAGTAAGACCGTCGGGATGTGCATTAATGTTTGTTTATAGCTTTATTTTTTAATTAACTTGATGATACTAGAAACAATTATCATTTTAGTTGTGGGTGGAATAAATGATTAGAAGTTGCGCATAATTCTAATTGATAGGTACAATTGATTAAGAAATAGCTAGTTGTGAGGGAATTTAGGACGTTTTAATTTAATAGTACAACGTGAATCGCTTTGTTTTATGAATACTTATGTTGTTTTAATTAATGACCAAAATATTTGATACACAATATAAACGTTCAAGTAATTTAACACATTAAATTTGCATTGTTAAAGCTAGGCGCTAGTCTTCTATAAGAGTAAAATATATATTTGCTATTTACAGTGCAAAGCTTGCATTACAGAGATAATATACGCTGCCAAGTCTTCCTCGGGCAAAAGAAGTGAAACGAAAGGCGAGATTTACTGTGGAAATTTTGGAAGTAAGCCGGGCTGCATTTGTGGTGGTCGCATTAATCACGATAGAAAAATATCCCCCACTTCCGAAGACTTTTCTTACTGGACGTCATATTTTAAAATTTTATGACTATTAAGACGATTTACATTTATTATTCTGTCATAAAAATTGTTGAAATTTTTTCTGCAAAAAATTAAAATTTGTTTTAGTGATGATACTAACACAGTCGAGTAATTAGGTAGCCATGAATACTTTAAATATAAACGGGACGGCCCTAAGCCTACTTAAACAAATTTACAACGATCGTTACTCCTGAAGGTGACCCAAATTACCATGAAAAAAGTTTAACAGCCCTTTATTTCAGAACAAACAGAGGCTGTAGGTGGGAATCCCGTGTAATCCTGCCCACTTATCACGCGTGCAAAATGCAAATTCAACCGGGCCCGGCACTACGCAGAATTAACGAAAACGCAAAACGGACCGGGAGGGTATCGTGCCTCATGGAAATTGTCAAACTTCGCGTAACATTATTAAAGGATAAACAGCATAATCCCACTCCCACAAATATTCAAAACATACTAGATACAGTTCCAAGATCTTTACCGAAGAAAACGTTTAAAGGCGACACGTCTAATATATTTACTCTCGTCGTGCGATGCAAAATAGATTCTTTAAAACGTTACGAAAGAACAAAACATGGCGTGTGTAGATGCAGTTAGCACTTGCGCGCTTTTCAATACCTCTTCACATTATTGATTAAGTTCTGAGAAAAACTTGGCAAGCTTGAACTGGCTCACATGTGGCTTGTGATGCGTAGCTATGGATTGCGTGATTGTTGCTTTACCATGTTCAGAACAGCTCCGAGATGTAGCATGTGATAATAATAGTCGCATTCCTTTATTTATGTAAGCGTTGACTCCTTTTACAATTATAGTTCAAGGTCCGTCTTTCTGTATATTCAAACGATTTTAATTAACTTCGTATTCATTAAAATTTGAACATATTTTTATTATATGGTAAAATTATAATAATAAAATAAAGTTATCAAACAAACTTTATAGAGGATTCGCCACTTAATTATGTGAACTTTGCCACGGTAAGGAGGCCTATTAAAGCATAATTAAGCCGTACAGTTAGAAATGAAATATGAATATTATCCGCAAGTCCGCGAGCTAATCTTCGGCCATTTTACCAGGCATGGTCTGCCGAAGCCAAGGCTTAACGCCTGTTTGTTAGCTGTAATACGCTTTTAACACCTGCGTTTCAAACTTATGTAATGTGTGAATGAGATAATGTATATTGTATGGAATACACGTGATGCTGTATGGAGCGCTGAGTAAAATGTTAGGCGTGACTGAGCCAAGAATGAGCGTAATGCGTAGGAACCGCAAATAGATTTAATTGGATGCCTGATTGATGATCGCAATTTAGATTCAAAACATTTTTGTTACATATATAGATTGAATAATAAATTATATTAAAATAAATAAACATATGCGTTGAAATAAAAATATTATAGTTATAATATACCTTTATAAATGTTTAATTTTAATTTTTAGTAGTGATCTATCTATTGAGATTCAGGTATTATTTTACTTTGCTCTTTTTCTTTATCTTTCTTTTCTTTATCTTATTCTTTAGTAGCCCATAAAAGGACTTTTTATTTGTGTCTAAAATTTTAACCATGCTATCTATTCTATCAACTACACAAACAAAAGAATAAAATCAATAGAAAGTGCAACAATAGACATTACACTTTCTTGTGTGTAACAACTAATAAATTTAACAATATAATAATTTTATTAATAGCTATAATAATTAATGATAAGGACGAAAAGTGATGTTAGACAATATTACTATCAATGTTTGTTTGAGTAATTAATGAGTAATGAAATAATTGTATTATCTGACGCTTTTAATTAGATCGCTATTACGTACGGTTGTCAACGAGGTCTAATTGAGTAACGACATAAAGTTAACTAACCTTTAAATGACGCTTTGTCACGATCATTAATATATTATGGTTGAGTTCCTAAATATAATGTGTATTTTTGAAACACGCCCAACGTGTAGGTATTCAAAAGTTTTATTAAAAAAAACATGACATAACTTTAACTAATAAATTTTTATAATATACTAATAACATTGGTTTTTTTTTCTAAAATAATTTTACCATGAAAATCGCTTCTATAAGATAGCTTGTATAGACATAGGGGGAGTAACAAACATAAGCTTCAACCAACGCATATATCAAAAACCGCGCTAAAAACTACAAGCTAGATTCTATAAATAAACATTTAAACAGAGTTCATTACCGGGTAATTATTATTCGTTTATGTGTCCTCTATAAACAGAAAACGGTACACCGCTACTTATGCAAAAGCACGTCGACTCACAAATCTTTTTAGGGGTACGCAAAGACAGCCTGTATATTTACAACGCTTCTATTACGATAAATTGGTACACTAAATTTGGTCGCTTAGCTCCTTTAGCCCAGGTGAAGGATATCTACATATTTATGAAACCGGAAGCCGTCTTAGGGGGAGCGTCTTGGTTTTAAAAATACCGGAAAATGTACGGTTTTTTACCGCAACTTTTAACGAGATCCGCCTTATTTATGCTGCAAGGGTGGGTATCTAGATTTACTAGCGGGAATGTGACGGACCAGGGATTTAACTAAAGATACGTTTGGAAATTAAACATCGCTCGTATTATCTACCCTCTTGAATTTAAATAAGTTCTTATATTTTATTAGGGACTTATACTTAGTGCCATTTTGAAGTGATTAATTTTTGTTATGAAATGTCACAGATTTACAATGAAATATTACAATTACATAGATCATTTTTTCACCTATATAAAATTAATTATCTGTTAGCAATAATAATAATAAATCAGTCATTGATTTGCGCTAACATTCCTATCAAGCGAACAGTTGCTCTTATTATTTGATGGCCAGTTGAACGTGACCTGTAAAACTATACATATACGCTTTAAATATATTGCAATTATAGGAGAATGTTCTAAGTCACCAGTGTCAACGAACACTGGTGATGTAAAGTGCATAACAGTCAAAGGTGAAGAGAGTTCAAACGTGTGACGATAAGAGAAAACGAGTAGCATGATTTTGTACTTATGCAGTAATTATTATCATTGTATCTAAGTGGATAAGATTTTATCGACTGTAACAAATAAATTATCTACTTAAACCGACATTAACGACTTGTAAGATATTTATACAATTATTCATTTAAATATTTCCTCGTGACGTTAACAAATCAGTATATTACGTAACAGCAATACTGTTTACGAAAGTACCAGTATATGTAATAGCAGTTAAAACTTATATTAAACAAACAAAGCCACTTAACAATTACTTAAACAAAGAAAATTCCCATTAAAACTACCACGGCGGGTAACTAATTACGCACAGTAACTAACTGAAAACTAAACTTTACACCTTCATAAAGTTAATAGAAGAGACTCGCGCATAAAACAGAAAAGAAAAAAGGCATTCATTAATTCTTACTTTTATAAAGTAACGAGGAAATGTCCCGTGAATCAGTACTAATAAGAACGTGCAAGGATATTCCCAAAGTCTAGTATTTTCTACTTTAAGTAAGAAACACATAATTTTATTGGCGATATACGGACTTAGAATTGGATGTCTTCCAAGCGACATACATAAAACATTTTGATTTTTAATCATTTTACTACTAAAAATGTATACCTATTCTACAAAAAATAAATAATGTACCATATTCTAAGAATAAAGAAGAAAGTTAAAAGGACTAAGGCTTCAAGGCACAGTTAATGAGCTGCCCATAAATAGATTCACGTTGTTATAATTTATTTTGTGCCAGTTGCAGTTTTTGGCTTAGCCCGCGAGTAAAAAATGGACTATTTACTGTGGCTTAAGTTAAGCTTTGCACTTTTATTAAATTAATGCTTGCGTGTAGGAAAATGGTGAGACATTTGTCTAAAAGTGTGTTTATAATAAGTAGATATCATTTTAATTTCATAGACATAACGATTACAAAGTTTCTTAATACATTTAACATCAAAAGATGTAATTTCATGCACAAGTAATGTATAGGTAGAAAACAGTTGATAGTTTTAATAAATAATATGTTTGGAATCAATAGATTATAATTCTACATTGCTTTCCACGATTTTACAAAGAATAAAAAAAAATTAAGAAAAATATTAATTCAATCATTATTATTTTTAGCTGGAAAAGAGAAACATCCACCATTCTCACACATCTTTAGGCTCATAATAATAGTAATTTTATTTCTCATAAAATTGTTTTTTCCAAAACATATCTGCCGCTATAAAGCTCTAGTGGGGCAATAAATCCCAGCCAAACAAAACGCAGCGAAACAAGTGTTACATGTGTCAATTGTGCCGATATGCATAAACGGTTATGAATTATGTAAGGATTCGCACCGGTCGCGTTAGCCGGACAATGAATAGCTTATACGTTACTGTTTTCGCTCTGAAAATAGCTATCGCTTTTCGGTTTTCGTTCTACTTTAAACCTGCTGAGGATGATATCGATGTGATGAACAATACGTTCTTTACTAAGGAAAATTAGTAAATTTTAAAAATATATAAACATATCGATTTCTTATCAGAATTTAAAATAGCGGCAGATTTTATTAAGATACCTAATGTACCAATATTTATATATTTGAAGGTCACAGAATATCGTATCGGTATGTACCTATTCATAAACATGGCAAAAAAGGCATATTATTCAGAATACGAACATAATTGAAACGGTCCGACGCTGTTAGGAAATTCCATTTGAAATTTGAATTTTAATAAAACATAACATGTTCCTGTATTCATACGTCACATCAATGCTTGTTTCCACAGGCTCTATGTCCGCAATTTACGTCTCTCGTGGGAGACGAAGAGTAATGTCGGTGTAGGGAGAAGAGCAAAAAAAATCGCAACGAGTCGCCCAACAAGTTCAGCCAATTATAACTGACAAGCGGCAGGCATCGTCGCAATTTTAAACTCACGTATTTCGCTACAATACATTTTTTCCCCTCTTAATACTCTTTAAAGTTTACTTTTAATTAGTTAGCGAGAACTAATTAAATAAACGTCGGAGCGTCAAAACAATCACGAATTATTGTCGAGATAACGTTAGTGAGGTTAATTACATGCAAATAAATCGTCGATACCGGCTCGTCATTTTTAAATTCTATTATCTCCGTTCCACCTTCATTAAAGGCACATTCGAGAAGTAAAAAAGTGAGTCGGAATGAATCATGGCGTGCGATCCTCATGAAATATTACACCCGAGCTGGCACCATAAAGCAAACGCCGTGACACGGCGATACAACGATAGCGACACAGACCCGACAGACACCAGAGAACGCGTCTGCTTTCCGAACGATACCTACAGGATGTTCTAAATATATCATATCTAAATTATTTCATCTGTTTTTAGCCTCACTTATAAAGTCTTATTCAACTTCCTTGTCCATACTCTAGATAAATTAAGATAAGTATTAATTAAGTAGGTTTTCACCGGTAAACTTTACCCATTACACTACTACTATTAACACATGCATATTAATTTCACCTGTATGACAATTTAATATAGTAGTAAATAAGTAGGCATAAAATAGAAACAAAAATTAATAATAAGTATTTTAGCAGTGCCTCCCGCATTCATTTCTATGAATTTTAAGCATCTGTCTACTTATCAGATTATTTACCGTTTATGACTACTTCCCCTTCTCTTATGAATCGTAAACGTGTTGTCATGTCACATTTAAAGCTTCCTTAATAAACAGGGTATCTTACACAATAATAACTATAGGTACAAATCTGCAAACGACAGATACCTACAAATAATTCCAGAGGTGAAAATGTAATAACAAACTAACTCTTTTACTCTGCAATATACATAAGTACTTACTACGTAGACATAGTATTTAAAGATTTTAATGTAGCAGATATCCATTGATTTTATAAGAAAACTTCTATAAAGTTCCAAAACCAACGATAAAAATAAAATTAGGATATTTCACAATATCACGATAGGAGCCACCTGTAAGTGACTCCCACATATTTTACTCACCAACACAGGGACGTAATGAAGCAATTATATATCGATATTTTTATGCATAAAATACTTGGCTTATATCTGGTCGGGCCGAAGGAACGCTCTCAAATAAAACAAAGCAGAGGTTATTGTTGGCTCGGGTAGGTGTGTGCGAGTCTCGGTTATCGAGCTTTTAACCCGACGCGCGACACGTCGAGACATCGACAAGATTTATCACCTCACTAGTCCACCACTCATTTGTATTTCCCCAACGGAATAAATTTCGAATAAACAACCGAAATGATAGAATGCAACATCGAGATGGTGATTATCGTGTGATCTGTGTCCGGAACCGACACTTAAATGTCAGCCCCGTAGCAATGATCTAACCGGTTAATGCAGGATCAGGTGTGATTTTATTTGTCACTTGCATTTTTCTCGCCTGAGAAACGCGGATGTCTAAGGAGATTTATGTGCCATTAGACGTCCGACCGCATATTTCATCGCTTACGGGACTTATCATCGTTTTAATCAAGAGCGTAAATGAAAATTAACTGCAACCGATCGTTATATTTTTTCTTTATCGTTTTGTCGATTCATTGTCGAGATTTTCAGTGCCAAGAAACGGCATCCGTCTTTTACACCAACTTTTGTTATTTGACACAATAAATCGCGTGAAACCGCAACAAAGCAAACTTTTGTCTTTACTGGGATTCAACAATGACACATCATTTTATGCTTACTATACATTTGGTTTTATCAAAACAGACTAAATATGTAAAATTTACTTTAAAATCTGAATTATTAAGCAATTTATTGGTATTCCAAAAGAAAATTCATATTCATATCATATGCTTAATATAATCGCTTTAATATTATTTATATCAGGCAATTCAGACCGTTGTTTTTACATTAATTGGACGAATTAATGTTCTTATTCAAAATAAATTATGTAGGTCGATGAAAAAGGTGTTCGTTAATATAAAGCAACCGAAATTAAACGTCTCGTGTCTTACATTTATTTTGGCTCATTCCTTTTGTAGTCCAAAGTTTTGAACAATATCGTAGGCAGGATTCTGGGAAGCTCTCGCCGGATCAAACTAGTTTAACTTTATCGTGATGGATAACTATTTCTATGGGCATACCTAACTCCAAACACGGTGAATCGGTATTTTATTGTAATTGCAATGTTGTTTGTGATTTATAAATATAATTACTTACGCCATTTGTATGTAAAAATGTACATACATATTTCATGTTTAAGTGAAAAAAAACTACTTATCATTTGAAATTGCATCCTTATTCAATAATAGTAAATCATTCAACACCTGGTTGTAAACATATTTTATAATAAATAATTGCGCGTAAAATGTATCACGGCGATATGGCATAAACTTAATTTGAGCTTATTAAATTTAAATTATTTATAAATTCACATGTGAGAAATAAACAGTTGATAAAATTAAAAAATATATATCATTTCTCCACCATTTTCCACCATTTTCTCGCTCTACCTGAAAAATTATCACAAGGAAACGTTATCTGGTACAGAAACATTAACTTAATATTATTTTAAAATAAGTAAAAGTATAGAGAACAATGATTCTGAAGATATTTGGTAGAGCGATAACGGGGTATCCACACTTCCATTCGTTTCTGGCTGATAAGACGGGCCTAATACGCCCTGGGCATTTATCTTAAAGATTAATGAGCCAATTTTCTTAGTTGGCTATAAAAAGAATCGCCATAGTGACCTCGGTGATCGTGGCGGCACGAGTCTATACTTTGAGGTTGAAGACGTATTTATGTACTTATAATTTAATATTGAATAGATAAGTATTATAATTAATTCACATTGTTATTTATACACTAGTCCTAATCAAATTTATACGGCACATAAAAAACCGGATATTTATCCGAGGAGTTTATCATACAAGTCTTTCGGGACTTGTTATATAATTTATTACATACGAAGAAGGAATAGACATTCAAAAAAGCAATTATAAAGACAAATTTCCCCCATCCCCGGGGTAGGATATAAGGAAACAAATTGGATTAAAGTGTCAAAGGTGAAATAAAAAACGTGCATATTATTTATTTTCCCCAAGTCTGCGTAACATCGAGCATCCTACCTACCTACTAAAATTGTGTTCTGCTTTTGGGTATTTTCAAAGACGGAGAAGCGACGCTGTTCAAAATACCGTGATAAAATAAAACACACACAAATTTGTTTAAGTAAACGTCACACGAATATACCGCTATAATCGTATTTGCATTTAAAACGGTAAGTAAACATAGAGTGGAGTGTTTTTTGAATGGACGAGCATGTTTATGACTCGTTTTATGACCTGGTAAACGTAAGGATCGCTCGTAAAATTAATTGCTCGTCGGTTAACCTTTTGTAAGTTTTATATATTAAATTTATTTGTTTGCTTTACAGAGATTTTTGTTTGTTGAGAGTCCATCCATCATTTTGATTATCTCACATAAACATATATTTCATTCCTAGTACATTATATCCGAATGTTTATTGGGTTGGAAATGAAAATATATTATTTACCGAGTTTCCAATCTTCTGATTTGTTCGTGTACATCGCGCTTAACTTATTTTTGTTTGCAGGCAGGATGGATGATCCAATTCCAAATTATGTCTATCTTGGGAATTAACGGTGGGACGGGGATTCCATTTTATCCAAAAAAGTACGGGGTTGATGCGGTAGGGGGGTACGGTTGGAAGTTATTTTGGAATTATGATTCCGGATGCGTTCTCCGGGCGCCGTGTGTTTCACGCCTCGTTTCGTTGTAATATCGGTCGCTTGCAACCGTTTAGCTGCACCGGCGATATCATATTTGCGTTGAAATATTTATGCACTCCCGAGGAGTTGGAGATCGAAAATAAAATGAGGAATCTCGTACGGCCAAATAGATGCTCGTGATGCATTAATATTTAGAGCTAATCTTCACATAAATGTGAGTTATATGTTCGGGATACAAACATGAATCAAAGACATTAAAGAATTCTGGTAAAATATTCCTTTTTATGAGGTAATAAATAAGAGTTAGGTACATAAAAATAATTTGCTGCACCCAAAAATCTACATGAGTAAGGCACAGCCAAATAATCCAAAACGAAAACATTTACAGTTAGTACCTTAATTTAAATCGAAAATGCAGGAATCCGAAACGCTCAGTACAGTGTCGTTACCAAATTAAATCGTCCACCTAAAAATGCAGGTCGTGTGTTTTAATAGGGTGTCACAGGGTTCTTAAGTATTCCGGCCCACCCCATAATACCCAGTCTCCTTAGTCTGGCACGTCCTCCCCTTGATATATTAGTCCCAGTTCGTCGTACATAATTTTGTTGAGGGTGGCACCTCCCTCGCCCCCCCTCCCCGCCCGCCAGCGAAACGTCCGATCTCTACAATACGATGGTTTGTTTATTGGCATATAATAAGCACAAACTTTGTATGCACTATGTTTTTTATTGACTATTTTGTTGAACACTATTTCAGTGTTCTTTTTCGGCGGTGGAATCCAAATCAGGTACTAATAAATTTAAATACAAACTTTAGTTTTATGTGAGACTAATTAATAACGCATAATAATATATTAAGTGAAATATGTGCTCTGATACCATCAAAAATAAAAAAGGACCCTAATTTATTTTTAATTTATGTTGTTTAAAATGTCATGTAGACCATAAAATATATTTTTATATATTCCTAAATAATAAGTTAAACCTAATAATTCGTTCATAATTCAGGACAAACAAATAAACGATCCAAAAATAACACCACAGCTTGAGTTTAATTAACAATATGAATCTTTTGATCTGCACCAGAATATTAAGTGGTTTGTATACAGTTCGTACCGAATGCAGTTGGAAATTGCTTTAATATTGTAAGTGAGAGTGATACGGGGTAAGGCATGCTTGATTACTTGAATTTATTATACGATATCTATCTAACACACGTTTGCTTTGATGTTGCATTTATATAAAATCTCGGGAATACTAACACGTATCGAACACGTTTAAACAATACTTGATTAGAGAAAAATCTTCATGTTGTAATAACTTATAGTCACTACAAAATAAACACGATGAAAATATTAGCGCAAAACCCGAAATAGTATTGCGAAATAATGTGATTCTGAACTTTATGGTACTGTGCATATAACAACTAGTAATAAGTGACGCACGTGTCGCTTAATTTAGAAAGTTTTAGAAAAAACTGAAACGTAATTACTTACTTAACACACGTATGTAGTTTCACAGAACATAGAACGATATCAATACATAAGTTGCCTGTGGATTACACAGTAAAATCTCATTAGTGGTACGCAAGAGACTCATCTATCTCCTGCGGTCACGTGCTCTCCGATACTAAGTATAATACGCCATTCATCCTATTTCAAACAAAGATCCTATAGAAATTGGGATCGTAATTTTAATATGTGGTTCATAGTTTTTATTGGAAGCGATAGGTTGTGTGCGCGGAAAAGGTTCTGTTACAAAAAATGAGGGTAGATTATAAAAAAATATTGCTGTTTTTTTTTCATATCTGTATCAATTATGAATTAGAATAATTTAAGCAATTAATAGGTCCAAATATTTTAATATAGCGTATCTATAGTAGCTCTACAAAAATATTTCGTGTATCTACGTGTATACCTATTTTACTTACTTAACACCTACGCATCTAATTAAATTAAACATTGTTTTATTTTTGATAGGAACGATTTTTAACTTTATTGACACCCTCTATATATTTAATATTAAAAGATCATTATATTATGGTAAGTGGGTTTTGGATTTTCTTACAATTTCTTATGGGATATAGCAATACATATCACGTATAAATCCATTAGTTAAATTAGTCAAGATTCGCCTCCCTATCTCCCGTTATTTGTCATATACTTTAGGGACGCACTGCCTCGTTGCTTAGAGCCAAACTGTGGCTAAGTCACTTCATTGCGTGAGCAATAAATTCTAATTTCGGTAATGTGCGGTGCGGTGTAAAATAGTGTGAACCGGGGTCAATAAAATAGGCAATAACTTTGATAATTATAACAGGATAATATCTAATGTTTTGCTTATTACTAAATTTAGTTATAACCGCGGCTATTTCGGTTAATTATCACATAATTTTACCACCAGAACAGTTTGGTGTCGATACATTTTATCAACATTAGATACTGTTAATATTTGTCGTTATCTATTTGAACGCGATAGTAGAGTAGTACTTTCCGCGTATCCGAAGTTGGCTATGATTAATATTAATATCTTCATTTCCAATTATATTTAGTATTTATAAAGGCGTATCGCATTGAGTCATTAGAAAACAATATAAGGCTGGTTGTAGATCAGCGCCCACGCGTCACGGCGAGCCTCCGTAGTTTATGGCGACCCTACTCGCCGAGACAATGCACGTAATAGACATGTTGTGTTTACAAAACATGTAATAAACTGCGAAACTTACTGACACCAGCATATTAAGCGTTGGTTAATTTCATTGCTGAATAGTTTATTGTGATTTTGTGGATTTGGTGCTAGTGAATGGCTATTCGTATTATATCGATATTAATACAACGAATACCAAATAATATTCGTTCAGAATTTTTTGACACTAGTACGAAGATATAATTTTTAGCTTATTGACATATTATAGGTACATAGGTAAACTACCTATCCTAAATTTTCTTAGAATTTTTATAACCTCAAATTTTAATAAAGATGCGTGTTTTTTATATTTGAAATTGACATAAATATATGTCGTTTTAGATTCCTTCTTAATAAAACTTTCTGCCAACAGCAGTTTCTTTGACAAACCATTGCCTTAGTATCTTCTAGCGCCAAAAATATAAATTAAATTTATTATACACTCATCTACAAACATTGAAACTCAATCAAAAAATGATAAATATTTATAGTACGGTTAAATTAAAAGAGCAACGTGCGTGTGTAAAGTGCGCCATCAAACTAAATTATTTAACATCTTCATTCCCCGCGGCGCACGCATCGCATGACGGCACGCGGACGTGCAGATACATGAACTTTGCCAGTTCCTACATAATTCTATAAACATTTGCAAGTATAAAATGGCGTCTATAACATAGTTAGGGTGGACAGTTCCTGGACTACATCACGACACAATGGCCTAGACTCCACTACCTACTGTTATTAAACTTTTTGCTGCCTTTTCAATGTGTACATCTAAGGTTCCCATGCTCATGTTACTCAGAGTTCTTACCAGAAATATGTATTGATATTGGTATTCTTGACAAGTTTTCTCATAATTAAAATCAATCATTTCTTTGTCCAATCATAGGTAATTAATAAATTGATATTACATAAATGAGAATTGAGTAAATTAATGAAATTGAATCCGTTGTCAGACCAATAAACCATGGGCAGGCAGTACATTTAAGGCGGCTTTAAATGTAGTATATTATTTTATATTAAAGATCTTAAGGTAAACGGGTGGAGTGCCTGCAGTTCCGCGATAAGGAAACACCCCCGCCCCACCTTCTTTTTGGGGGTGAAAGCGCCTTAAGAGCCGCCATACTTCAAATTGCGTTTAACTTAGATAGCTAGTTTGATACATTGTCCCCATTATTGCATATCAAGAGATACCTGATAAGGCTCCGGTGATAAATGACACGATTTATTTACCTCTACCTGTAGGCGGACAAAAAAAATTTCTATTTCATGCTTTTCCTAAAAACCGGCCAAGTGCGAGTCGGACTCGCGCAAAATTTAAGGTTTTCGGAATTTTTCCTTTATGTGTGCTATAAAACATTGCTTCATGCCAAATTTCAAGATTCTAGG
>DVXP01001686.1:0-14347 GCA_018235645.1 Junonia grisea | reverse complement strand
GCAACCGCAGCATCCCTTATGTTGCAGTTGTCCATGGGCGACAATGACCACTTGCCATCAGGTGGAATTGTCTGCTCGTTTTCCTCCTTTTCTTTACGTAAAAAAAAACTTTACCGATATTATATTATCCTGTTATTTCTTTTTACTTCCTAAACATCTACAATTCTGCATATGAAACGGCAGGCAAATATCTTCGTTAGGTTTTTCGATAAAATCACAACTCACAAGTATCTTGCATATGTATAATGTACATATGTATGTATGTAGAATGTCATAGTATTGTTATATACCTATACTGCTATACATATGTATACCTATTATGTATCTTCACCTGAATATACCGCATTAGGCATGTGACATAAGCACAATAACTAAACGAAGCAGTGTCCTATTTACGTTTCTCAAACTCGGTGACACAAAATTCTATTCAGTGTTGTACTATATTATGTACCTAATGTACATATGTATACGCACATAGTGGTATTGTACATATGAAATATACATATATGTAGGTCTACAATTGCGTGTGGAACTCTCTATGTATCCATTTTGCGTTCAGGTTCTGAAATATTTTTATAAATTGCATCGAAATTATTTCATTTTTCATACACAGTATAAAAAATAGGAACTTTGTACATGTTTTTTATTCTTACGTAAAATTATTAATAGCCCTTTAAAATGTTTTTACTGTCACATTTTAGTACAAAACTTTGAATTAGACCGAACGATCCGGAGTAGCCGCGGAGGTGCTGCGAAAGCGATACCGTAGCGATACCGTACCTCTCCGTTTTCCGTGCTGTGGCGGCCATCGCAGAGGTTTTAGTGAGTGCAATCTCACATAACACATCCCTCTCAGGAGTCGGGCATCTATGAAGATTTACGCTGCGTTAACAAAAAAAAAAGACCGAACGATAGTCTATATTTAAATTAACAAAATCGGAAAAGAATATGGGAACGAAATTGCGATCAAAACCAGTAGATTAATAAAATAACTTAAAGCATTACAATTATTGAAAGTTTAAATTATTAATTAACATATGAATATGGATGAAATTTTGAGCATAATATTTATTTAGTCTTCGTATAAATTAGATTAAAATGAGTAATGCGTGAATAAAACAGTGGGTCCAGTAGTTGTCTGGAAAACATGATGGAGTTCCAACTGAATAATTCATTTTTATATGAAACGCATTTAAAGTCAGTAAAATAAAAACCGTATAGTGAAGGGATGTAAAGATCGCACAAGTGGGTCTGGACCGCGTACAACGGGTAATAAGCAAGCTCTTTGTTTCGGGGTTCTGTACACTAAAACGGTATTATTATAATGAAATTATTAGACTACTTACATGTTTTTTGCTAACGAAAAAGTTTTTTGACTTTTATTTTTAGATATAATAGTAGTTGGCAGGATTTGGAAAATTTATTGAGATTAATTTCGCTGATTTTGTTTTTATTGCTTTGTAAAAATGCCAACAAATTATTATTATTCTTGTAACTTTGATTACTCCTACATTTAAGATGAATTTATTCAATATTTCATATAATATAATCTAGTAAGAATATAACAACAATACACAGTGTGCCCAAAATATACACACACATTTACATATTATAATTAATATTCCGCTTTAAAGTAAGTCAGCTAAAAGTAGTTAAAAAAGTCTCAATGAAAGCACAGTTTTAATCTTAGAACTATGAAAGATGAAGTTAATTGTTCAGAAGTGCTTACAAAACACATTACGGGAGCGTACTCGAACTTACTCGACTTAATATCACTAATGCTTTTTCAAGTAATTACATTTTCTTACTAACTAGGTACATAAAATTCCTAAGTGAATCATAATGTATTAAAATATAATGTAAGACTCATTTTCCTTTGACGTCGATGAAACGGCTTCTTTTACGAGATTTCTTTATATTTTATTCTTTTAAATGTAGCTTCTGAAGTACTTAATAAACTCGTAGCTAGTATTTATCATTATATTCGTATAAATGCCAAAATATCTAAAAAGTTCTTTGAATTTGTTACCTTCAGTAGCTTAAACCTGAATTATTATCATATACTTATAGAAGTTCACTTATGTGGCAAAGATTTATTTACTAATACGAAAATACTTTTATTATTGTATATTGTCTGAAACCTACCTATGTGAATTACAAATCAATAGAATCAATTTCCAAACTATATTTGGTATAACCTAATTTTTTCGGTAAGGTGTTTGAAAACCTTCGATTTTCATCAACTTTTAAGTTTTCCATTAGAAAAACGTTGGTAGATTTTTCATTAAAGTCTACCTATTGAATTAGCGAAGGAACGGTTTATTTTCTACGGTTTGATCATTGGTTGATTGGAAAAAAGCTGGAATTTTCCAGTAACAAGGGACCGCCTCTGCTTGCCTATATTTGACTAGCGGTTGTACACAGCTACCGCAACGGTGTTTACTTCATCTTGAATTCTGTTCTATATACGAGAAATTGTAAATTTTATTTAGGTAGATCATTTTCATTTGCTATTAGGTGTATATTTTATGCAATTTGTAATGAAAGTTAGCATTATTTATTAAATATTGCCTTTGCAATGACAAAACATTGCATATAACAACACAATACGTATTATTTCTTATTGATGTAATAATATTTTATGCTATTTATTAAATATATTCTTAATACATTGTAACTGATTTTAAACTATTCTTTGTTTATAAATATATTAAATCAAGTATTCGGTTTTCAAATGATAACGATATTTATTTATAGAAAAATAATGCTTCATTAAATTCATCCATATTTAGTTGTTTGTATATGCCGAAATATTTTGAAATACCTACCCGTTAAATTATTTACAGTCGTCTCCTATAAATTATTCATTCTATCATACTCACTATATTTGCGCTAAATCTTCTTATCTTAAAAAGTTCCTTTGAACGTCATAATAGTATTACATTTACATAGAAGTCTTTATTACTGTAAAAGTTTTTAGGTTCAATCATTATAGTTTAATGTTCTTTAAATTTCTGTCTATCCATTTATATATCATTTCAATCTTTGATAAACAATAATGTCAATAGTACCTAAACTTAAATGTACGTACATTATTCATATTATTGGTATAGAATGCATAAAACTAAAAAAAATACATAAATTAATCTAAGATAACTAATTAGCGGAAGATAATAAAAGAACCGCACCTTCTTGAGCAAAGTTTCACGACGACATCGACAATGAGAGCACGTTTGTCGCCGATATGCGTTAGTTTTAACAACGAGATCCAGCGAAGAGAAATGACATGCTAATTGAAAAAGTAAGGGATTTCCATTTTAATATCTCGCCTCGCAAAGACTGCTGGACCAAGTTTGAACTGCAATAAGTCGTATTTTTTCAACAGCTCTCTTTTGCGTCTAGGGTTTAATTTAAAGGAACTAGAGATAAACTTTTACACTTTATCTCGAGAACTGAAAAAAATGATTGTTAAAGTAGAAGTATGCTTGTTGTAAAATGTTATAGATGTTTTATATATGTTCCACATTCCACGTAAAGTGTTTGGTCTCTAATTTATCTTAATACACGTATCCTAATGTTGTCCATGCATAAAACGTACAATGACATTGTCTAAGAGTCCTGTTATAAATGTTTTGAGTTAAGTGCAGTCAAAGCCTTTGATCAGGATTAAAGGGAACATTAGTATATTTAAAAATAAGTTAGTTCATAATGTCATAGACAAAAATTCTAATGAGAAAGAGTTATTCATTTTGATAAGGTATAACAGTTCCCTTAGATGTTCCTTGAATACGATGTTTTTATTTATTTTTTTCTGGTCACGAAAATATCTTAAAAAGACTGAAAAAAATTGATATTTATAAAATATTTTTATTATTAATTGTTTTTTGCTGCAGCATTTAATATTAATGCAAAATGAAATGTAGCTAGTAAAACATTGCATTTGTATGCAGAAACGAAATATCGCATGTCGATTGATATCGTTTTAGTTTTATAATACAATACACATAAAAATGATTTTGACGAGCTTTTTTATCATAAAATAAAAATTCAGATGCAAATTGTATAATGGTCGTGTTTGAATATTATTAATTTTTATATAACTTGTATTCAATTTTATTGCTGCTAAAAACCTGTTTTAATAATAATTCTTCTTTTCCTCTTTCTCCACTAAAAGTTCTATATTTAATTAATTACACTTCAAACCGAGGAGAGGTTTTGTTTAAACACGTCAGCCTTAAGCACTACCAGCTCTATTTAAAAATACTTCTTACATTAGGTAACACATAAAAAAATTGTAGACTTTATAGCATCACTCAGTGAAATGAGTAGAAATTTATTATTAACATTTGGGTAAGTACTGAAATTAAACGTGGAAAACAAAGTTCTACTACTATTATAAATGCGAATGTTTGTATATACGATTATTGTCTGTATATACGTTTGTTATTCCTTTACGTAAAACTATTGCAAACGCATTATTTTGTTACCTAGTTAAACTAAATTACACCAGTATAAACACAGGGCAAATCGCTAGTCCATACATATTCCTACTTAAATAAATAAAAGTGCCTCTTTGTAATATCAAATACCAGCCCTACACAATTATGTATATCACGACACTTATGTGATATCATTAATAATTAAGATTTTCGTCTGTCTGTTTGTTCCGGCTAATCTCCGGAGCGGAAGATTACGGCACTTGGCACTGGAAAATAGTAAAAATGAGTATAAAAGTATCCTGTTTTATTCACATAGCTCACTTTTATTTTTCGTATTATTTTCGTAACTAGATTGGGGTTCCGCGGGAAAAAAGGAAACGCCGAAATTGTTTGACGCGGACGAAGTCACGAGCTGCAGCTGTTTTAAAATAAACATTATACAATTAGTAAACGTCATCCCGGCAACTTTAACGAACTACGAACAAAATGGTAACATCCGACAATGGAAACCGTCACGTTTTGCACGGCGACGAATTAAAACTAACTGCATATGTAATTTCACCGTGTCAGTACGTGTCGCCTAAATAGAGACGAGGCGAAACGTGGATTGTTTCAAAAATTTCATATATTATACCGTTCGTATATATTTGTATAAACGATACGTGATCGTTTTGTATAAAATAGGTATTAGGCACACACATGCTATTTCTATTTTGTTGTATTGTTTTTTCTGAATTCTATTTACTGCCAGGAGCCAGAGTGAACACTATGTTTTGATTGTTTTAAAGAGTAAGGTATACCCTATTTCAGTGAAAGATATTCTAAAAGCGAAGACAAGAATGCAATGAAACAAAACAAAACCAACAGGGAACCATTCTCCCAAATTGTTATAAAACGTCGCAAATTTTATTTTCGTAGTATATTCTAAATGAAAATGTACCAATGCTTAAGTAATAGTAGGTGTTAATTAAAATTTATGAAAGTGATTTTGTAAACTCAATTACTACTCCTGCCGGCCATATACTTTTAGACGTAAATTTATAGATAGTTTAGTCTTTTTTTTATGGGATAGGGCGGCAGACGAGCGACAGATCACATGATGCTAAGTGAATGCTGTCGCCCATGGACATTTGTAATTTTGTAACACCAAAGGAGCTACAAAATGCGTTGCCGGCCTTTGAGGGGGTATGGAGGAGGTAGGGGGAATTCATGGGGAAGGGGGGGGGAATTAGGCCTCCGGTACCCTCACTCACGCGGCGTAACACGACGCAAGCGTCATTTTACGCCGGTTTTCTTTGAGGCCGTGGTATCACTCCGGTCGACCCGGCCCATTCGTGCAAATGCATAGCTCTCCCACGGTAAATATAGATAGATCAGATAGTTCAACCGAAATCTGTTTAACCATATACCATAAATCCTTTGTCATGTATCATTAGAAACGAGACTTACTGTTTAGTCTAACGTAAGAAATAAGATTTAGTACTTATGTTACGAGACTTAGGATATAGTAGAGCTACGTCTACACCGATGGAGAAAATGGAAAATATTTTCGTGATTAAAATGTTCTGTCTAGGAACTAGATAGTTTTATGCTTTTCTCTTTTGTTTACACCAAATATTTTAACTTTAAACGAGCATTTTCTGTTTATCTTTTTAGTATCAAAAGTTCCTCACATTACACTTGACAACGACTTTTTGAGACGATATTTTATTATTTACAAATGAACGAACGTACAGAAGTAATTATATAACTATAAGTTCTGAAGCACGCGTATTCCATTGAGGTTTGCCACTTTTGCTTACAATTTTGTTAAAAGTAGTTGAAGTAATTAGAATATTGTTGCAAATAAACTGAGAGACATAGTATCGCATTTTCTGCTATATTTAAGCTATGTAGCACTGTGTCTGATTGGTGACTTTTTGAGTCTTTAAACGTTGACGCGATAAAATAAAATACTGTATGCGATTAAAATCGATTTTTTTTCGCTTGTAATTTAAACAAAATAACTGCTTTAGTTAAATGTACCTGCATCGTTTTAGTAGTAGAAATAAAGGCTATTTTTATTATTTTTATTTCATTTTAATGCGGTTAAAATCGATTGTAATTATTTATTTCAGTGTGTAGTAAATGTAAAAATCTGGGAAAATAATTTTCGGAGAATTGCAATAACAGGAATAGATAACTATAAATGTAGACGTACCTTAAGACACAAGATTTAGTATTTAGTGTATCGTTGGAAACAAGATGTGTCGGTTTTTCCCTTGTTTTTTGTTTTTGTTTGAGATTTCGTCTCCCTAGCTGGAGACGAAATCTCACATTTCCTCCGACTTAATTGCTCGTTCTAAATACTGGGACCAACGGCGGAGGTCCACGTTTTGTTACGTAATACTGACTTTGTGCCCGGGTTTCATATGAAATTCAGCTACACGCTTTGTACCTATTAACCCTAGTATTTGTGTTTAGTGAAATATTTTCATTATGTTGTCTGAATTTTGTTGATGTATTTTTTATGAATATGTTTTGAAAATGATTTGGTTTAGGTATGAATATTTGTTGAATGACTGTCTAAATACACCAAAACATTGTCTCTTGAAATATTTTAACTCGAATAAAGATTTATACATATATAAGACATGCATCATGAGTTAAACATACAATTAGTAGTATTGTTTGATTTTACTTACATCTATTGGAAACTTAACGGGAAAAGATGATCTAAAATTTAATTATCCATCAAAAATATCTTCGCTACTGGCATCGTATATAATATATAATATCGACAAAATATATAACTTTCTAAAAATATAAAAAAATAATATTTTGAAACCGGTTATACACTATCACTGGACCATCTCATTCGTTGATACAGTTAAATGTTAATTAACGATCTTTATATGCTACTTTCTATGTGTTCGTTTCCTGAATTTGTTGTATCCTTAATTAGTTTTTATATTTTGTCACATTAGTTTATTTTTGGATAATAGTAAGTACTCAATACGAGTTTTTTTGCACAACTTCGTCCCAAGCTTCGTTTTGGCATCGGCGACCATCACAGTCATGTTAAGATATCATAAATTTCCTAATATAGGTTGTTAAGATTAAACCCCTATTTGACTCCTAAGAGTTTTACTAACCTTCCTGATATGTAGATATTCCAAATCTTTCTACAAATTACAACATAATATAAGAGGTTACGAGGTAACTTGAGTTAAAATTTATTATTATACGAATGTTATTTTTGTTTATTCTGTACCTATCTATTACCTCATAGCTTCCAGATCAGTGTTTTTTTATTTAATAAATTCCAAATTACTAAAATAAAAAATTCTTATTGCCTTTAAAAAAAAATTGCAATATATATTTTTATATAACTTTATTTACAACTGAACAAAAATAAACATTAACACTTGGTCAAGGGATATTTAATAAATTGTCTATGAAGTTGCGAACTCCGTTATTACTTCGGCAAGGCGTCGTCCAATAAGTTCGCTGCGTCAAAGCGTTTGCTTGAATCCTAACGATTTACTTGCTGACTAAGAATCGATATGCTTGTCTGACTTGCAGGAACTGATTTAATAAACTTCGTGCGATGGTAAACTTTGATTCATAGTGTCAGCTGTTTTTGGGAGTATTTTATAAATTGTTGTTGTTGAATAAAGATTCATGTTACGTTTCGATACTTAGTATTCGTAAAAATATATCCTTTAGTCGTTATCAAAGCATTGGCTACCTCATATTTGTAAAAAATGAATTTAACTCATCTGTTCTCTATTAAATTTTCAAATGATCAAAAAAGCGCATTTTAATATTAATCATTCTTAAACATTTAATTTTTGCCAAATATATTTTTGTTTCTATGTAGGTAGGTAATATCACATTTCACACGTAGAAAAACTAGACAGTTACGATTTTAGTTTCTTTTAGTTTTGTCTCGCTTTTAATATAACTGTCAAGTTGTCATATACGGTCCAAATAAAGTTTATTTGATTCGAATTTTAGTATACAGATAGACTAAGGAATTCAGTAATAAAACGTACATTAAAAGAAACTGTACGCGCATGTGTTTTCGGTGCTAACAGACTATTAGGCCACAAACGGACTGGGCGTTCTCGAACACGCAGTTATGGTTATTCGGCGAGGAAATAAAATTACGCCTCGTTCTAATTGTAAGTAGACTCGACTATTTTTTAAATGCATCGAATTTCCAAACAGTTAAAATGTACTTGATATTTAGCTCCTGAAACCTAGTGTACTTGGCGGCCGCCTAGTTCGTCGTAGGCATATGGTAGAGCGGCTTATCTCGGTAGGCATAACCTGTCACCTGAAACATTACATGGTACATGTTGTACAGTACAATACACGTACAATATCGGACAAGCTTTTATGGTACTACGTCCAGACTGAACTGTTTGTGCAACCGCAAATTTCAGTGGACGTGTACCCGACTACTCGTACCCCAACGCGCACAGTCCATACAAGGCCTTAGTTACTCGTAACGACATTCGAATTCAAAATAGATATCCGTGAAAACATTAAGATTCACCCTTTGTTTGATCTTTAAAAAACAAAAGCTCCAACCCAAAGAATAAACATTGATCTACGCTCCTAACGATATGCTAACTCGGTGCACGGGGCATTGAAAGAAGTAGACAGGTGCGGGTGCGTAATAAATACTGGCTGTTCAACTGTTCTTGTCTATGTTCTGTATACATACCTATAGGTGTGTCTAAGTCGTTATAAAGAAAATCTAATAGTATTGAAATGCTAAAACAGGCATTCTGCGTTTGTTTTTCGGACTTTCGCGGCTAATTGTAAGCCATTATTGAAAAAAAGTCAGGTTATCAAATTTAAGAGTCCTGTTTTGAATTTTTATGAGCTTACCAAAAAACGTATATATTATTTTACTTGGAACCCAAAGTGTGCTCGTCTATATATCATAAAATGCTAGAGAAAGTATTTCTTAAGCTTCCCCGTAGATATTATTAAGCAGTCAGGTTTTTGGGTAACAAACGAAAGCAGCCAGTTGGTTTTAAGCTCTGAACTGAAATAATAAAGGCATGTAGTACGAGTTCTACAAAAAAATTACAACGGCTTATTTCATATGCGTATCACGAAAGCGTACGTGGTAGTAATTTTCATGTAAATCTGTACGATTTGACAGAAATAATAATTGTAAATACTTTGTCGTATTGTAATACTTTGTAACAAAATGGGCAATAAAATGATTACGAAGTGCCACAAATAAATACTATATAACATTTGACACTTCTAGCTTGTACTGCATGTCTCTTCGGTTCGTCTGCGTTTTAGTACTTCAATTGATTGATTTTATTGTTATTACTCCCGTTTTCCGATGTTCTATATATAGCCTTTACCTTTTTTTTTTAAATAAATGGCATATCAAACATTAATCGATTTTTTAAATCTGCCTAGTGATTTCATTAACATGATAGATTAATTAAGCCCTATTTTTCCATCGTGGAATTTATAGCAATTTTCCTTGCGATTTCTGTGTTTAGTCACTGCTTTAGTTACTGCTTTTTCTGTGTTTAGTCAGTGTTTAGTGCTGCGTTTAGTGACATGGTTCATGGAAAGTCCCAACTTGTTAAGATCAGCTAATCTGCCTACTTTAAGATCTGCTCTGCTTTAATTAATGGGTCCATACAAACTTTTCAGCCTTATATAAATATTACTACACATAGAATAGTTTCACGTCTGTCCTTTCTAACATACACTATGCTCTGTTTTCATAGTTACGTACCAAAGTTTCGCAGCACGAAGGTCAAATATCGCCTGTTTCAAGAACAATTTTAGATTCCGTCTGAATTTGTAATGAATATTTTGTAAATGAAGCCGGCTTTTGTTTAACTTTACCGTAGTGACGAGTAATTCCGACGTGGATTGTGTAATGGGAAACGCTTGCGTAACTTATTTTTCATCGTTTTCGTATTGTTATGTTTATTTTATTCTAATATCTGTTGGAATTTATAATTAATATTCAAGGAGGATGAAGATTTGCCTCTGAGTTGTAAACCTGTGTAAGTAATGTCTTGTTTATTTGTATTTATGAATAGTAAAAGCTGATGTTATTGTTTATTATGCTATGATTATGATTAATGCTAAAGTAACAGACCTATTCTTTGATATATTTTTATGATTGAATCACAAGCGATTTTAAAGTAAAATACGTGAGTTAATTTTTAAAAAGAGAGGCTAAAGGATTTTAAGAATCTTATTAAAATTTTACAGTTTTAAAACAATTTTAAAGTACCCCTAGTATTTCTTCATGAACAAAACGGAAAGCGAAGTTGCTGGCAAAAGTTAGAAGGCTAGATATGTCGTTATAAAGACTTATTTCACTTGGCTGCTATCCAGTTTTCATTATTAGAAAGAGTATAACAATTATATATCGATGAATAATGTATAAACCGGATTCTACACAAAGACGGTTCCGTAGATATGTAGGTACCGCAAATTCAATATTTACTTTGACTCGTGTTTATGTAGTGAAGCCTGAAACACATTATCGGACACAACTTACAGTCGCGACTGATGAATGTGACTTAATAACCTATACGTGTCGGACGTTCAGATCGTACGTGTGCTCTCCGAGGATCCAAGCACATTTCGGATGTCTTTCCGAACGTTTAAGTTAAACTTTATATTAAAAATAGTTTAAGTCGGTTATTTGTCTCTGACAGTTTACACGAATATTATTATGTTATGTTATTCATAAGCAGGGTATCTTAAACTCTCTGTAATCAAAGCACACAAAAACTTGATAGTTTCAGACGATATTTAGCAAATAAATGTTGTCTATGCTAGAATATTATACAGCAATAATGCTTGACAATTTGTTCGCTGACATATCATAATACGTATTCATTCGCCGACTGTAAGTTGCGTCCGATAATATGTTACAAGCTTAAACCAGAAAGTAATCGATTGCCAAATGTGTTTTATGTCAACACGAAACAAATTGTCCGATTTTATTCGCTACATGGTACACAATAGTCGCTACAGAAGGGTGCTTCAAATGTTTTTGATTCGAATTTCCTTTGAAGCGTTAATTAAAGTTGAAATGTTAAAGGAAATTGGTGATAGATCATTGTCACTTTTTGTTTACAATTATCAATTAAAAGTTTCCATAGATTTTTGATCCGTCGTCTTGTGTGAAATTTTAAATATTGTAATACGAGAGGATTCTTGCATTATCTATATTTGCAGGATTATCTTTAGTATTACTAGTAAATATCGCGATTGAATAAGATGTAGTATTGTTTTACTTTTTATACTATTTCGGGTAAGTAACTAAAGCAAAAATTTGGATTATGATTATACACATTATAAGTAGGTAGATTCACTTAGTTATTTTTTGAGAAGTCGTATTTTTACAAAGTTTATCTTTAAACTTAGATATTAACATAGATGCGAGCGTAAGTCAAGTTCCAGACTCTATCAATGTTCTATGGCGTGGGGGAGGTGTCCTCTTATGGCTATAATGACGCCGCCCTCGTCCGGCACCGACTACAAAACGTTGATAGTATGTAGAATATGTTATGAGTATTGCCTAAGGTAATATAGAGGTGTAGGTATGTATAGTATTTCCATTTTGTAGCTCTGCTGATTGAGGGAAATGAACTAGGCCTGTGTTCTATAAATACGTTGGTGCTCTGTCGGTCTGTCATATGAATTAGGTATTGTCAATGTCTTGTCAATTACGGGATCTAATTCATGGCAATAATTTCCAGCAGTAGTGAATTGAGCATTATTTCCATTTTATAGTTTCATATCAGAACAGTGCAGCATTAATGTATGTTGTTAGAATTGATTATGAAGTGCTGTCTAAAATAGATACTACTGCAATTTTATGCAATTTAATTCTAATCTTATTTTTAGTTAAATTTATTAATGACAAAACGATTTCCCAAGATTTAATTTGTACATTTCAAGATTCAAATTGTAATTGACAAACCTTTGTAAAAAAAATGGACTTGAAAAGAGTAACAGTCGAGTTTCTTGCCGGTTCTTCTCGGCTAAGATGTACCTTCCGAACCGGCGGTAGATTAAAAAAATGTAAACTGAAGATTCAAAAGTGCTCCCAAAGCCAAATTAAATAAAGAATTATTTGAATTTGAATTGTTACTTTAATCTGTGCTTTAATTGTATACAAAGGCGGTTTTCATTAGAAATGGAATTGAATTAATGTAGTTATACAAGATATACAACTGAAGTAGTATACTAACTTAACAATACTTTATAAGAAACATTAGTACATATTATATACTAATTAATATTTGTATAACTAAACTAATATAGAACACAAACAGTCAAATAGTAACTACTTAGCTGAACAAATAGTCTTAGCTGAACCACTTCTAAATATCATTTGTCAAGAGAGACCTCTGTCCATAGCGAACTTGTGTCACAATGACCATTACTCCCGATGTTCATAACACACAGTTATAAATGCGCTCTACTCTCAGGTGTTAAATTGTTTACTTTCCCATAGCTTTACTACCAACTTCCACCGGTTTTACAGCCAACTCGACCTGATTTTACTTTTGAGGGAATTTTGTTCAGAAAAATTAGTTTCTGCATCATAAGATATTTACCACGATACTCATCTTAATATGCCTGAAATTGTAATGTTGTTATACGTATAAAGGTTATACAGAAAAATTTTAACATGTTACAAAAGGGATAAAAAAGTTAAATGTTGTTGTCAACATTTGACATATTACGCTACCGACAGATTTGCACAATGACTACCCAGATTAGAACGAATACAAACAAACCCTGCAACTTTATAATTTTAGTATAAACGTGAGCCGTCCATTCCAGTAAGATCTTATATCTAACGTGTTTACAGATCCTCGGGAAGTTTCCCCAGTAACTGTGCTACGTCTGGCCGAGATGATTTGTGATGCGTCCTATAAAATGGACAAAACAAATGAAAGTTCACTTTAGTATTTTTTTATTGTACTCCGAGAACGTGTCTTGCATTGCTGATTAAAAAATTATAGCTTCTACTTATGTCAAAACATTCTTAGCTGATTTATTTTATTTTCTGATGTCTAAACGTTCACTGGCAAAATTTTCAAAGTCCACGGGGTTGCTTATACTTACTTATATGGCACGAGCTGGCACACACAATATGGGTGTAATGGGCTTTAAATAGCCGTCAAAACATTTTTTGAGTTTTTGTTGTCAATACATTTACCTTATGTAAATAATTATGAATAATTTATGACATTAAATATGCCGTAAACTAAATTAAAATGTCGCCAGTTAAATAAGACTTGAGGAATAGGAAGAATAAGAATAGAAAGAGGTGGTGGGCTTCCAGCTCTATCACTCACTGTTGCTATAATCTACAGCGTTTGTAGGTTCTTTATTTGTTCTTTTATGAGATTTTAGTAAATAGTACTAAAATTTCCTAAAAGAACAAAAGCGGCTGAGTCAACCTGTAGACGGTGCGTCGGTATGACCTTTTATGATATTCTGTAAAATACTCTGCGTGGGAAGTTACCTTAACACGTGAGTATTAGATCACATTGATCACGTGAATTGATCACAAATTTTCAAATAAGATATACTCGCACGTGAATAATAAATGAAAATTCGAACATCAAACAGGAATCTCGTTCGAAAAATTCGTTCTTCAAATTTTTCTAACTCTTGCCGTCTCGAAAAAGATATAAGCGGAGTAAAAGTGAGCGAAAACTAACTTGGGCATGTCGTACCTAATTACTTAAGTATTTCAACAGAGCACTATAAAAAGTTGCCGACTGATGTTACTTTACAATAAAATACAGATATTGACATAACTCTTCTTCCTAGCATTTTTCCCGGACTTAACCAGGGTCTGCTTTATTCTAGCCTAAGATTTGACAGGTTACTGATTT
>DVXP01001685.1:0-14353 GCA_018235645.1 Junonia grisea | reverse complement strand
AAATGTAAACTGACGATTCAAAAGTGCTCCCAAAGCCAAATTGAATAAAGAATTATTTGAATTTGAATTTGAATATGGGCTAGTTACTTTTTATGGGCTTCTTACGTACCGAGTTTCTTACATTTGACTTAGTAAAATATTCCATTGATTTTTCTATTTTGTCGTCGAAATCTCTTCTTCTATGCATTTTCCTGGCTTCATCAGTGTCTACTTTCTATTGTCGTCCAGATTTTGCCTGTTACTGATTTTTACACAGGACCCTCTGATCTTTGAAATTGTTCTAGATAATCTAGTTTGACCATAATAACCAACCAACTGGCCAATTTTTTTTTCATAATATTTTATTATTTGTATACCGTTCAAAATCATTGATACCTGTAATAGAACTACAATACCTGTAGGAAGGATCACCGCTCGTACATTTGGCGCAGTGGAGCGTCGGGCAGGTGTCGAACCCCACCCCTTCCGACGAAGGCAACCTTTGTTAAGATTTGTAGATAAGCGATTATTTTACGAAAGCGCTTCCACAAATTAGATATTAGAATAAAAGCGTTAAATGAATATTCAATTTTATTTTGATATTTTGACCGTTACTATCGGGTAATCATAATATTAAAACACTTCAAGTGTAGGTGGTACATATTTAACGACATACAAATTATATTTATATCTTTTATATTATACCTATCTTCTGCTTTTCCTTGTTTATTATATTTTATTCTGATCTATACATAAAAATAGCATTTGTGTAAAAATATTAAGATAATAATAATGATTACAGACTTTGTAAAGGTGCTAATATCTTTAAACACGTTTCCTAATTTTTTTGGGCAACTTTGCCGCCCTGGGCTCGTATCTCGCGAGCCTACGGCAAGAATCCTCAGCCACGGTAATTCATATATTTACCACACCGATATTGGTGTAAAAAACCATTTATACTTACATTGTATTAAAGAGAGTAATACTGGGTTTCGGTCGGTGTTCCTCAATAGGATTATTAATTTAATGCGAAATTTATATTTCAAACCGTAAATTAAAAATCGATATCATAATTTATATTGCAGGTGATAATATCAATATTTTTGCAAATTGTCCTCCCGAGCACGCGTTGTGTTCTTTTGATTTGGTGGAGCGCGGCACACCTGCGCAGACATAAAGGACGGCGCTTGCGCAGCTGTCCCTACGTCATCACGTAATCCAATTATTGTAATCGATTAATTGCAAATTGTCACCATGACAACTAGTAATATCTAATACTGAATTAACAAAAAATTGTAATTATCATAAACTATAATATTTGCCTAAAATATTTAAATATTATATAAACCTACCTAATTGTAAGTTGACTACATATGTACCTACTTATATAATTTAAATGAAAAGTATGTGTTTTTATCTTAATTTTACCTGAACATTATTGGCTGGATATAATAAAATATGGGTGTCTATTAATGAAATATACGTTTTCTAGGACAATTTACAAAATTAAACGTCTGTAATGTACGTATGCAAAATCTGTATCTTAAGAATGATGAAAAAATGCATTTAGTTCATGGTTAATTTAATAAAATAATACGTAATATAAGTGGAATACTGCTGTTAGGTTGCTACCGATTTAAACAAACGACTAAAAGTACTTTGAAATATCAGGATAGCGTAAAAGTAAGATTTTCGGTTCTAAAATTGCCACGTAATTTGCACCAGCTATGTACAGATATTAAAAAAGCAATATCAGAAAATATCAAAACAAAAAATCTAGAAAACAAAGCAGCAAATGAATTAGAAAGTTTATATAGGTACTTACTTTTTAGACGATCAATACTAAAAATGAAATTTTGATTGAATCAACAAGTCTTTGTTACACACACATGAAACAATTTTAAAATTAGGGAAAGACAAATAGGAAATAGGAAGATTTATTGTTTAAGCCGCGAAAATTTTTGTATCAATCGGTAGAAGATGCTTCAAGCTCTTTAAAGAGTTAATAATGTCAAAAATCTTCTTACTTATTGCAGCAACTTACACAAATCACGTGGCTCAGTCGCAATAGCACTATCGACTTCAAGAGCTAAGGTAACGTATTTGTAGATCATCGGCATAAAGTAAACATAGAAAACAAAATAGGGGAAAGGACACTACCTTGTGGTACACCCGCAGGAAGAAGGAGACTTAATATTTCATGTGAACATTTTGCCAACATACAAACCAGTAGCTACAAAACTACCTTTAGGATTTACATGGGTTAATATTTGAGATCTGTAAAACAGCTTACAGAAGTTTGACTCTACCGCATCAAATACTTTGCTAAGTCCAGCTAAATGTTATCCATATTCTTCATATCTATGTATCCAGATTTTAATCAATTATTATAAATTGAACTGGCGAAAAACAGAAATCGTATACATGATTTTTATGTTTTATTGCAGAACACTCCGTCATTTATTATTGAATTCTGATGATTATTTTGTAGGGTAGAAATATCACAAAAGTATCACTCTCGTGATAAATTATAAAGAAACCAGAACCTAATGGTAGTAATGGTGATTAGTGCAATATTTTTTTTTCATTAAGTTATTTAAAGCTCTACAAAATAATGAAGGTCTAGGGTCGATCTGATGATGGAGCCGAAACAATAGCGTAGCTCGGGGGAGCATATAGGGGGTCAAATCTGACCATGAAAATTCGTGTAAAGTGTTTTTCAGGGCGTAATTTTTCCATAGTTCGCGAAAAAGGTCATTCGTTATGTGTGCAAAAAATTGCTGGATTGCGAAAAAAAATTTCATCCACATAGGGCTCCGAGGGGAAGGAGTGCGATTACGAATCCACCCGGGTGTTATCTAAGTTAGCTACGCCACTGAGCCGAAACATATCTGAGCTCCTCAAAAATTCACAGCAGTTACTTCGTGTTTAAGCTTTAATTACTTTATAATGTAGAGAACTTGAATGAATCTTTTTATGAAAGAATTTTACTTATTATTTATTTTTATTTATCTTTCATAATTAAAATTTTGAAATAATATTTTTTTTGGTTTGATGATGGTAGAGAAATTGTACTTTGAAGGCTTTGAAAATTGTAAGGGTACATATACATTTTTTTCATTAAATATTTGAAAATTTTTATAATTGTACCTGATAATGAAGCTGTGCATTTAAGAAAACTCCTGAGAGATTTGCAACAGTTACATTGTGTTGGGCTTGATTCATTTATGTTGATGAGAATTTTATATTTAAATCTAGATGGGTTGTGATTGTGAATGACAAAAATCTGTAACATTTGACATTTTATATATTTTTTTACTTTGTAGTATACTTTTGAAATCATCTTACTGGTTTTAAATGTAAATAACTAAATAAATATTTTTAATATTTAACTAAATATGTGATATTTAATTTTTAACGCCCTGAATCAATTTGCTTCAGGATATTACACCATCTTTTTGTTAAAAGATTCTCAATACATTGATGTACTCCTTACACTACTAAAGTGTGTAGATCAACATACGTAGTAGTTATTGTAGTAGCTGATGTAAAAAGGTTTAAACGTTATATGTACATTTTATAATGATTAAAGTTAGCTTAAGAAGTATGTATTTGCACACTTAGCTGATATATGATAAAAGATAAAAAGTGGAAAGGTGACTCTATTTTAAAATTATTATTCTTCTCTTTAAAACACATACAAATATAGGAACAACTATAATGCAGAAACCTCTATCGCGTTGTATATTTTAATTTAATTTTATTTGTTTCAGGAACCCTGGTATATCTAACAACGGGCTCTACAGGCTAGACAAAGGATAATGTGCTAAGGTATTTATCCCTCATTTAAAAAGTACTACTCCACCGTTTCAACCCCTTTGGAATTTTATTTTCCAAGATCTGTTCGTGGCGGGTGTATACGTCACTTGGCTATAAAAATAATTTGTTATAATGGAATGGAAGGATGATTTAGCGTGTGTGTTAATAGATCAGTCAGTCCGTCAGCCACGGTTATCATACGTCATTCAATTAGGTACTTTTGATCGAGTTAAGTTAATTTTTGGGATAAAGCCTCACTACGAGCCAGTCAGTCGACTACACCTAAGTTCTACAATTGAAAAATCCTTGTTCTTCATTCTAATTTGATGTTCAAATTATAAAATTCTTTTACATATACTCGTAGTTCTTCCTTACGTCTATTAAGTACTTTTTCTTTAAGCACTTTAATGACTAGAAAGTTATCAGTAAATATAAATCAAATTAAAGAGGAAAAAAATGTGTATATCTTTTTTTACAGTTACAAGAAAACAATCATAAATATAAAGGAATCAATTAAGTAATATCAAAATATGTTAATTACTTTTCGGGATTACGATTTAATTGTCTATACTAATATTATAAAGAGGAAACGTTTGATTGTTTGTTTGTTAGAAATGAATAAGCAACAACTTGAGCGATATGAAAATTTCTTTCACTGTTAAAAAGCTGCATTATCTCCGGTGGACATAGGCTATATTCAATTTTCAAAAAATTTCGGAATACCCTTCCAATCCGTGGCGGTCTGCTCGGCTTAATGAAATTCTTAAAAGTATTTTTTTAATGACATTTTAAAAACTCGTTAAGCATTTAATATTAATAATTTATTATTTGTAATTACTTATCTACTAAGCATTAACTAATTTATAAAGTACTACTTAACTAATTTTTGAAGTTTAGTTATGATAATAAGTACTTAACTATAGGGTATAGTAAAAATTTGCCCTAAAATGTCATAAGTTATAATTATAAACTATGTATGTATTTATCTGATTATTTCTTGAAGTAATAAAGTCATACCTAATCAGAAAAACAGTACGAAGTACGGACTCTACGACGACGTCACAGACTGACGATTTTAATTTTGTTCTTGCGTAATGTTAAGAAATATGTATAGGTCTTGCGCGTTATCAAACCATATTAAAATTTCCCTGATTTTTATGAGGAAATAAATAATGAGAAATTTACCTATTCCATATTTACATCAGGTGAATTTTAACCTTAAAACTACTAAGTTGTTTCAATTGAATTTTTGGACAATCTGCTGAGAAAGAATACACCTTAACTTACTTGTTATAGCTTACCAAATAAAATATACCAAACAGAAAAATTTTAAAAATTAATAAATAGATATTTCGTAAATCTTTTTGTGAATATGACCATTTTAGTACATTTTTTAAATCTCTAAGACAATAATGCAGTATGTTAATACGTACAATTTAATTACCAATATCTTTAATTACTTGAAACTATTGTTCAGAGCTACGTGAATAAAATCATTTGCGGAACGTAGGTCATTGGGCACCGGGCAAGATTTATATGAAAGGAAACTTTTGGAACATCTCCAGGAAACAAAAAATCATTTTACAATTAAAGTATAATGTAACATTAATTAAATTAAATTGCGTTCTTATTTCTTTGATTTTGGTTCCTACATCTAAACGGTCTAGAGTCGGCGAGTGTCTTGTTTACCAATGATCATTGGTTCAAATTCCATACTTTTTATTATTTATTTTCACCATATACTTAATGTTTGTTTTACTTAAATATTTGTAGATATCCAGGTAAAAAAATTAGTTGACGAAAATGGTTGGTAACCTGTCTGATTCGAATTATAATTATAACATGAAAGAAGGTAGCCATAACTAATAATAAATAAAATAAGTAATAACGGATATGTATTTTTTAATTTTACAAGAAACGGCAACGAACAAGTAATGTAAGTAAACAGCAATTATAACCTGAAGTAAACAAAACAACTAGCCAGGTTCCAACGAACGTGACCAAGTTCCCTATCCCGTATCGGAGTCCCACCGGATGTGTGAGAGCTAAATTATTGAGGTGCTGAGTAATAAAACAAAACTGTAACGGGCCCCGATAACGAACCGTTCAACCTTTGTCCCCCTGACTTTCGTTGACACAAATTGATTTTTTTATACGCGACAAAGCAATCAATTCATTCACTTATCTGTGAATAACGTCAATGGCGAGTAAATAGAGAGATGAACTCAATTTTTAATCGGCTCTCGAATTCCAGCGGATTCATGACGCCACTGGTAATCTCCTTTGTTTTTATTACATAAAGATTTTATTCGGTTGGTTAGGTTAGGTTTCGGATCGGTATTAATTAGCTGTATTTCATAAAATATATAAACTTATGTGCCTACAAAATATGTATTATATTAAGTATTATATAGCCCATGTAAGTACATCCGGAATACTGCATCTCTTTATAAGGGAAAGGCTTAAAAAATCTCTTTTCCTTTTTGAATTTTCACCAAAATTATTATAGGGACGATTTCTGGACAAAGTATCATTACTTTTTGTATTTTCTTCAACAATAATTTTTATATTTATATATTTTTATAAAGATTAACGTACAAATTTACATTAATTATAAATTAACAATTATTTCTAACTATAGTAAATAATTTATTAGTATTTGCTTCAATTGGACATTACTAAAAATTATACACATTATAAAGCAAACGACAGTAACCTATAAAAACTTAAGGGTTGATCTGGTTGATAGCGCATTTAATATTGTTCGATATAAAAAATAATATACAATTACTATTGACTATAACAACAAAATGTTAGACAACATTCTAAGCACAAATACTTATTGGGAAAAAAAATTGAACACTACTGACTGTGGGTAGTTTTATAAAAAACATGTCTAATCTCTACATTGACAGTATTTTATGTATGAGGGTGCTTACTGGCTGTAATCCGATTCATTGGGTAGGGATTGGTATTCACAAATAGTAATTAAAACTATTTTTACACGTATGGATGGTATCACATTTAATCGAAGTTGTTAACGAAAGGCAACAAGGAAAATAGAGTAACAGCGTGCGCACACTAAGGACATTGTTCATCGAAATAGATTAGAGCTGTAACTTTTCTCACAAAATCGCTTATTCTCTTACTTACTTAATACTAAGTTTATATAAAATTATTTTCCTACTGTTGAGGCCCTCAGTTCAGTAAAGCGACCGAACAATCATCGTGACGTTAAAAATATAATTAAATTAAAAGTAACTCATTTTTCCGTTTTAATTATATATTTCATTACAGCTATTGACAGGTTTTTTCCCATGATTACATATTCTTGTACTTATTACGGAAAATTGATATTTACATCCTGTATGTGCGATAGCATCGGATACTACGATCGGCCGCGGCTTTGGCTACTTAATGCTCTAGCTAAGTTTTTCAATGACATTCTCCGATTTTTTTCTGACAAAAACTTAAATACAACATCGTATATATACAATTATACATATATGTATTATGCAGCATACTTATGTATGTAAGAAGGCAGAAAAACAAACTACGTACGTACTGTTAGACTATATTCGAATAGGTACAGATTACTTATGGACATAAATCATAATTATCAGAGGAAATACGGATCTGGCTCAATGAATAAAACACGTTGGTCCCAAAGGATACAAATTTAAATCTCGGCCAAGACCTTTGAATTTTTAGATGCCTTATTCGAGATTATAATTCATATAGGGCTCTGTAGTGAAGGAAAATGACAAAAGTATATATACTAAAATATGGCAGTACTTTTTCTTCCTTATTTCTTTGGAAAAGACAAAATCTATACCAAATTATAATACACCTACCTAGTAGTTACTAAACTGCTGTAAAAATTTGTTTAATATTATAATAATACATTTCTATATTTACATTTTTATTGCAAATTGAATATAGCGCATTTATCTTCGAAATATCTCCGTTGTTCGACTTCAAGAGCTTCGATATCGAAAAAAAAATTCCATCGACCGGGTAATAAAACTAGCATCAAGAGCTCTGACGCACCGTTAAGTACGGTGTGCTGCGTATCGGCGGAGACGCTGTTATCGGATAATGGTCCTTATTCCATGGGCGATACGGCGCCGTTCGTGTGGAGGTGAGGGCGCATAGCAAAGGGAGTCGGACGCCATCACCATATCAAAGTGCTATCGGCTTCCGGCACGGGTTATCGGGCGACCTCCCGAAACCCGGCAATTAGCCACCCTCCCCGTCCGCCACTTCCGTTCTTCGCCTTAAGACGGTTGGAAGCAAACATCGACGGTTACACTACAAACACCTTATCTACACGCCGAGCTGGGTTTGTTGAACATCGCCGTGTCGTCATACACCCGATCTGCGTACTATGGACCCTCTAATAAAATCATTCACTATAATTCATGAATTCCAGTTAGGTACACTAAAAGTCGCCTTGCATTATATTTGTTTAGATATTTATTAATTTGTTATCATAATATTACCGATACAATATTAATAAATACTATGAGAACCATACTATAAAAACTGATATCCTATCTTTGTGAGGGAGACCGGTGCTTCTACGGCGTCCGTGTCACGCGGTTCCCTAGCACAGCAAAGGCATTATCTGCGAGTGTAGGTAGTTGCGTTAAATAAATACGTAGAACATGAATGAACGGGTCGGACTCGCTTCCGCCGTCTTGTAATAAGGACACCGATAAGACGCCTGCACACCACGACGTTTCAATCTTACCGCTGAATTAAATTGTGATATCATTTTTTTTTTTTTTTTGTAATTTTATGTACAAATTTAGTCACCCGACTGGTTTCTTTTCATTCAAACTATTGTCTGCTCTTCATAAATTAAAACGATTCTGGCTTTTAAATTAACGGAATTTGAAAACCGTTCAACTGTTTATTTTAAGAATGACTTGTTGAATTATTTACTGTTTAATTATACATTTGTCGATCACACAATATTATTTGTCATTGTTCGAGTCGCACGCATTAGGTATGAGCTACAGGATATCTTAATTAGCTCAGTGAACCGAAATAAACATTAAAAACATAGCGCCTATTTAACGATTCTCGGTATCAAATTCAAAATTAGGACAATGTTTTGGGAAGGCCATTATCGCCGCGGTACCTACCAGTATCGCGCCTCAAGCGCGCAGTTGCTGGCGTCATTGGCTGGCGCTTACGATACCATTTCGAAACGGGAGACTCTAAAAGAGGTCACCGGATAAGATTACGGTAAACTGTGTAATCAAATCGGTTATAACGATAACTTCGTTTCTGCGACGATGGCGCCTATGACGTCCTGCAAACTATAGGTCTTGTTTAACCAGTAGATAAGCCTTCGCTCGATAAATCACAGAAAGTGTGCTAAAGTGCGCGTTCGTTGGGAACGAACTCGCTGAGTCACTCCACACAGAGCGCCTCTGTTTAGCTCTGTCCGTTCAGGTACGAATGTGATCCCTGAATCTGCGTTTGAAACAAATTAGGTTAGATAAAAAAATTCCGCAGATACAGACGAGTTATTGCAAGCTGTAGTTTTAAACTATTTGCAAATACATAGTCTTTGCTAGAAATAAACGACAAAACAAAATTAATGTCGAATCAAACAAAAAAATATTTGATATGAATCAGTTTATAAACGCAATTAAAATGTATGCAAAGGAAGGATAATAATCTTACTATTGATCAAACAAAAGACTTTTCAAAATATCGAAAATGACTCATCGATTCTGAATGATTTACATTGATTCTTAGAACAAGAGGTATTCCTGAAGGTGGCTCAGCTCCGCATAACTCATGTGAAGTCATCAAGGACGAACACTGTGGACTCAAAACTGGACCCGGAAACAAAATGTGTCATGATTTCACAATATGAGTGATTCAATTTATTTGTGACATATAAATTCACGAGATGACTAATTGTGATAAATAGCTAAATATGATAAAATACATACATTATTCTAAAAATACAACACGCGTGCCATAACTTAAAAAAAGTCTAGCCCCAAATAGAAATCATTACACCACTGACTGTTTCTTAAATATTTGTTTAATTGTGTGAAAACGTTAAAAACATCAAATCGATTTGGTAAAGTCATTCATAATCAATCTCATACAACATTCGCGACGTCAACAAGTCCGTAAAGATATGAGAGTGTTAACGTTTATAACATCAGAAGTTGTATCAGTCGTTTGTACATATCAAAGGGTCAATACGGACCTTTATATCTATGCATAAACACAATACCGATCAGAAAAAAATAAATAAAATGATATAATATCAGTCGTTTCTTTCAACATATACAACTTCTTATCATGTTTACTACCAGCACGCAATAAGTGAATGGGACATAGGTTCACACAGCTCTTTGTTAATAGTTTCATAGAAGTACAATGAACCAAGTGCGATAGGAATTGGCCGAGGAGCCGCCGCATGTGGACGACGACGACTACGCCGAAAGTGAAGTTAACAGTTGATGCACGTTTGTTTCGATTGTGTATTATTTATTGGTGGGTCGTTCGTTCGGACGCCATCGCCGTTTATCGGGCGCCTGCAATCCGCGCTGACCCCGCGATATCCTCGATCTACATTACCCCGCCGCCCTGCCCCCGGCACAAGTAAACTCTGCGTCGCTACTTGAATCTGAACCTTGTTGCGACGTCTTAAAGACGATGTTAGCTCACACGGCGCGTTAGGAGCGGGAGCATGAATGGAGCGGCTTGTGAATGAGCGGACTATGTCCCGCGGGCGATAAGCGCTATCGCCGGGGCCAGCTGACAGTCCATGTTGACAAACCCTGTTCCACTTTCGTTTCGTCCTAAGCAACTTAACTTTATCAATAGATATTCATTCAATTCTTAATTTTTAGCCATCTTGTTCATCGACCTATTGTGTTGTAAACATGTTGCCCATAATTCTGATCCATGTACCTAGTTAATTTACACAGTTTTTGTATCTGTTTATCAGAAGCTTTATATCTCACAGGACATTGTTCTTCTAACGATCGTCTCTATGATTTCCAGGCATTGATAACTTTTCGGGGTGTGTTGTCATTACAAACAATTCATATTTGCTTTATCTGCATATATCAAGGAAGATCTAGGATTTAAATATCTCTATAACTGAAAATATTACATTAACTTAAAATAAAAATAACAACCTTAAAAGATTTTTTTACACACTAAACGTACTGAAAAACCGACTCTACTCAGATCCGAACCGGTACACCTGTAGTTATAAATCACACAATTAAACAACTCGGCCATCAACGCAGTACGCGTTGTATTAACAGTGTAAATAACATATCATATGACGATAGGCTTATTTACTCTGTAATAACGCATCATCGCTGTACTCGCAGATTTATCTTAGATTTTGTCTTGTATTACATTCCATTTAAACCACAAACTAAATATAAAATGTCATATTCATAGCAAAACAAACAAGAACCTGATAAAGTTTTTTTAGTTAAATAGTTGGAATTACAAAACCCATAAAATACCTATAATATGAAAAATAAGATAAAATATACTCTACTCTACTCATACTTCGTAACTCTGTCAAACATGAACGGTCCACGGAATTAATTCATTCACATTGGGTAACTGTTTAATGTGAGAATATGAATTAGATATAAAATACTTATTATAAGGATTGTCTTATCTAATAAAAAAAAAAACTGAATATTCATACAATTAAGACGTACGTTTCCGCCCTACCCTAATTATACCAGAAAACGTCAACTTAACATACGAATATAGGCTTAAAGATGATTGCGACCGTACACAGACATTAGTCAAAAGTGTCTTAAGACAAACTTTGCACTGTTTAATTATTTTATTCTTGGTTGAGCAAAAATAATAGTTCCAGAAAGTGTTGTTTAAAAGGCAAAAAATATCCTGTTATTCAATCTTCTGGCTTCATATATACAAAATTTCGTGTCAATTGTACCAGTGCTTGCAATGTTGGTTGCAAAGGAGCCGAGATGGCCTAGTGGTGCGAAAGGAGCCGAGATGGCCTAGTGGTACTAACACATGGATCATCAAGGGTCACGGGTTCAAACCACCAATCCGCAGTGGAGCAGCGTGGTGGATTAAGCTCCATACCGTCTCCCTAATAGGAGAAGAGGTCTATGCCCAGCAGTGGAATATGTACAGGCTGTGTTACGTTTTTTTTTTGCAATATTAGAAACAAACTAACAAACAAACTCACTTTCGCATTTATAATAGCAAGGATTTAACCGTATAATCGATTTCTACAATTAATTGCTGAGCTGACGAACATAAACTGATCTCTATGACTTGCTTCTTTGTGACATAATAATTGATAATAAGTACACATAGACAGTACGAACTGCAACACGTGTAGGTATTAGAAATTAAGTGAACATGAGATAATAAAATATAATTATGAGTTATTGCTTTAAATCTTAATCACAAACTTCACATACACAATGGCCAACTGCAAATATATTATTATTAGCACAAGTCATTGTGTAACACTTTTTTAAGAAATCTTATTTTGAACCAAAAAAATAAGTATTACCTATTATTCTTTAAAAAAAATAACCATCCGTTTTACTACAAGTAAGCAAATATTTTCGTTCACGTACCCATAAGTTTGAAAATCGTCTCATGTCTGCGAGACCCCTCTATTTATAATTATCAAATTGCTACATTTATAAATATTGAATTCTAACAGCGATGAAGACTAATGTCAATGGAAATTGCTACTTGTCTGTTTACGAGATATCATCCCAACCAATTACCGATCTAATTAATCTACTAAATTAGGAATAATGTCGTCATGTCAGACACGTTGGACAACAAAGCAGCTACTCGTAACACGAATGCTGGATAGATCGTTATCTCTAATCTTTAAAGTTCGTTATAATATTGATAAAATGGCGCTTATCTATGTGACAGTTATTTAGCAAATATTTCGCATGGTAATTATTTATTGACTGGATATCCGGTGTTCGAGTTATAAGAGATACAGATAGGGAACTTCGATTTATTATCGATTCTGCTTTTATTTTGGTACATGTTTAAATCTTTACTTTGGCTCTAGTTTATATAGCGAAGGGGAAGAAATTTTGTATAATTTTCAGTTCATGCTTGTAGTAGGCAATTTTCATGGATTTGCTTAATGTAGGTAGACAACTTCGTAATAAAATGAGTAATAAAATCTAGAGAATTGTTTAAATTGTTTGTTCCCATAAGTGAGCTTCGATACAGAACAAATGGTAAAAACAATGTTACAGAATAAACGTTACACAAATTGGGTAAAAATTCTTCTATATTTCGCGTCAAATACCACAAAAAACCGTTTGAGATAAACTTAAAAATAAGAAATTAAACACCCTCCCTCGATACTCAATTTTTATAACATATTTCGAATTTTATAAAAAATATTTAGATTAAATTTAAAGTCCTTATCCCCATCTCTAGCACCAAAACTGCTAATTCTGAAAATGTGGAAAAATTCACGATAGTAGTATATACTATTATACATACAATCAATTCATAAGGAAATTTATACTAAACGAGTAATAAGGAATTAAGGAAAAATTCTGGTAAACATTGAAAATTGCTCAGATAACCAAGTTATTTATTAAGAATCTCATTTTACTTTTAAGAACGATGTTTTCTATGGATAATTACAGTACCCTATACAGTATATTCACAACCCGACACGCACTTAAGCGATTTATTTTAATTAAAGTTTAAATTTAGACGCTATTGCCAATTTTTTTTCGTTCTAATTTAATTACTAAAATTAGTATAAATACCTTTCATTAAGCTTTAAAAAATTAAAATTAACGACACGTTTATCTTAAAATGTAAAAACATTGGCCAAGTGCGTGTCGAGCGACGCGCGTGAAGGGTTCCATAGTTTACATCATAATATACGGTCACCTATTTATCTAATCTTTAAAACTACTTAACTTATTTCGTAACGAATGACAGGTTTACCTTAATAATGAAATTTGGGCGAAATATATTTTTTTACTTTGATCGACTATAACTCGTTAACTGTAAAATCCTACATACCCGTGACAATTTTGCTTTTAAATTCATTATTATATGTGCTACTGTCGTGAATTTTTTCACCGTTTTAGAAGCAGCGGTTTAGTGGGTAGAGAGGGGGGGGACATGACTCTAAGAAATATTGACACTTAAAAACCGTTTCCGAAATTAATATTTTGGAAACAGCCTCTCGCTTAGAAAAATGGTTTTCCCAGACTAACATGGTGGGGTATCGTTGGATAAACGACCTATCCAACGATACCTCCTTACTATGATAAACGAGAAAAAATATTTTTGGCCTCGTATAGGAGAGACACACTAACAAAAATTTTTTTAGAGATTTTTTTGTACGACTTATTCGGCGTGATTAATATCTATACTTATGCTGAATATCAGCTTTCTAGGATTAAGCACCTCGGAGCAGAGCCGCGGACAGACAGACAGATAGACAGACAGACGGACATGGCGAAACTATAAGGGTTCCGTTTTGACTACGGAACCCTAAAAA
>DVXP01001684.1:0-14356 GCA_018235645.1 Junonia grisea | reverse complement strand
TTTACAAGACCCTCCCCTCCCCCCAAACTGTGTTACGTAATACTTGAATGAACCCGAAATAAATGATAAAATATGGCCAAAATAAAAAAAATGTCTTTTCTTACAATAATTGTTACTTTAACGCTAACAAAAATTCTACGTAAGAATAAATTTTTCTTTGCAGAAATTGTACTGAGAAAAATATCTATAACTTCATGATTAAAAAAAAATTGTCGCAAAATGTTTCTACTCACCTCCAATTTTGTTCAGTTCCCAAGAAGATATCATAACGGATTTAGTTTGTGCGATGCTGCCCTCTTTAGTCGTCATATCGTTTTCAGGGTTGCTATCGAGAGTTCCACAAAGACCCTCCGTCTTGTTCCATAGCAGAACCGATCCTTCTACTATCACCAAATCCTACAACATAGAGTGTAAAACAATTGATTAATAATCGCTTTTGTGGTCGATTTTGATTATTATTTCAGGAAAAGTGAGTTAGGTTATTCATATGTTCAGTATTTGGAATCTGCAAATTGGCTATTGGCTTAAGTCAGAAAATATTCTCACATTTAAGGCTCATTCAAACAATAATCAGTCTGTCATATTATTTTCCCAAAAAGTAAGTGAAATCTTGCTCCAATAGTTCTAAATAGAGAAAATATAAGTGAGTACGCTAAATAAATAGAAATTTTGAAGTACTAAGATTAAAGGGTAGGAGGCGGAGAGAGTGACAAGTAAGTCAAATGTAGAATTTTTTTATGTATAGTTACCTAAAAGAAAAAAGGAATATTAATGGCAGAAAATACTTACATTGGTGTCCCATTTCAGTGTAACGCCGAGGTCCAAATTGACGAGTACTTGATCGCTCGGCATTGATACTCTAATGCCGGGTAGGTAGGCGGGTATTGGGATCATTCGCTTGCTGTTCTGGAATACCACTGATCCGTCCTCTGCGAAAGAAAATGTTGATGACTGATGACTTTATTTCAAAAACATGAAATCAAAACAAGAAAAATAAATAAAAATTTTAAGTGTGGTGAAAATAGTATTCGGATGCGGAAGCTAAGAAAAGAGTCATAATAACAAAACAACAATTTTTAAAACTTATTATGTTTATTATTTTTTTTATAGAGCAGTCATACACCATACAATTTTCTTTAAAAGAGATTTCCTAACTTTCCAATATTAACCTTCAACAAAAGTACAAACTGCTATATCAGTTCATATTGTGTCAAAAGTTTTCTCAAAAAATTAACTACCCATCCTAGAAAATGTACTCCAAAATCAATCTACTCGTAAGTCCATTTTAACATGAAAAAAAAATCATAATTTTTTCTCACCAGCAACACTAAGCGCGTACATCTTGTCCTCCAAGTATATGATGATCTCAGACGGGCAGTACCCTTGCCTCTTGCATTCAGGATGCTTAACAGCTATCGTGTATTTGTGCTCTGCTGCATCTCGGACTAAGATGTGTTTGCAGGGGGATTGGAAACTGTGGGGAAATTATTGGTATGCGAAATGAGGAATTTGGTCTATCGATAAAATTGGTACATTGGTAAAATAATCCTGAACTATTTATCTTCTATTAATATTAATCGTTCTATTATTATTAATCGAAATCCATGTTATGAAAGAGTTTAAATGAATGTTGAAAAAGTGTTTTCTTCAGATCGCATGAAACCTATCTCTTATACAATTTTTTATTACAAATCAATAAATATTTTTAAGGTAAAGCGTTTCAGTAATAAAGTTTTATCAATAGAGTTGTATCAACGATACCTAAAAGTCTTAATTTTTTTTTAATTTCTATTTCATTGACATTCCAGAACTCCTTAAATAGAAAGTTTTAAAAGGGTCATTCAGAATTATTTTGTCTTGTATCAAGTGCGGAAAGAAATTTTGTTTAAAAAAAAAATAAAAATATTGTACCTGTAAATCTTTCCGTCAAAAGTTTTGTAGTGGGCTCCAGCCCAAGTCAAGCAACTACCTCCTTTTGGTGTGAAATCTTGTACAACAATGGTTATTGGGTTCTTGCTGTTGCCATACTTTCCGGCACTGTGGGTCGTCGTCTCGTAAAGATTATGAGATGAATTCGAGTGTACTTGGGATAAGTACGGCTAAGGAAAGTCAATGGCAGTTTAATAATTACAAGAAAAAACTTAGAAAATCTTATAATTATTTTTAACTATGTACTTACAATTTTACGATGATTAGATGGCGTGATCACGATAACTTCATCTGGAAAGAAGAAAAACAGATTGTAATGCTTTATCAAGAAAAGTAATCAATATTTTCCTTAGATTCGTTAAGGAAATAGCTCAGCCACCAGTATATCATTTCAAAAGGAATAAGGAGTAAATAAGAAAAGTAGGCAAAGAGCGAAGAGGGTGAACAGGGATTAAAGCTTTGAGCTCTCTGTTCCAACGTAATAAATGCTGTAATATTAGCTAGATTTTCCGTAAGAATGTGGTTATTCTCAGCAGCCTATATAACTGTGGTCAGTGGCTTTACCTTTCTAATAAAAAACATGTCTATTAGATGACAACTTACTAAACACGCAGTGCGGAATGGGTTGCGGTTCAAACACGCCAGTGGAGTAGAGGCAAGTGTACTTGTCCGCGGCCGGCGTGCTGAACGAGGCACCGGTGGGGCAAGTCAGCTTGCAAGAGAACTTCTCGCTATCCCCCATACAGTTGTAGCCGCCGTTGAACGCCAGTTTACGGACGTCGCAAACACTTGACGCTGTAAAAATAAAAATTATAAGTGTCCATACAATGTCATAATAATAATAGTACTTATCATAAATAATAAATAATCGATACTTATAAATAAAAATTATAAGTGTTGATTATTTTGTGGTTAGAGAAGGTAGACTTTAGATAAAAGATCTTAAGATATTTTTTTTAATTCTTATTGAATGCAACTACAAAGATCATACTTTTAACATCTGAATGTTATTACAGCTGTGACACATTTCGCATACTGAAGCAACACTCTTCCTTATTAGATAAAATTAGTGCAAACTGAAAACCACTAAAAATAACAGACACAGAACATAAAATTAAAGAAGACCACCAAATAACAAATGGGACAACTTACAGTACTGGCACTGAGGGCCTCTATAATCAGCTGGGCACTGGCAGGTATTAACTGATAGACAGACTCCACCGTTCAGACATGGCGGGTCACACTCTGGCTGGCAATCTGGTATCGAGGTGAGATCAGCTCGAGTTGGCCGCCATTGACCTTCCATGCATCTCATGTTCGCCACTGTGGACCCGTCGATGAATTTGTGCCCCTCCGCGCATGTTATTGTGCAGTAGCTGTTGGATAAGTATTATGTGTTAAAACTTCAGTTTTTTATACTCTATCCTTAACCCAGGCGATTCTCATTTAAAACATTCCATTAAATTTTCTGGTTAATGGTTTTTATGCAATACTGAAATACGATACAATAATTCTTGACTTATTCTTCCCATTAAATCTAGAATCTAATAATAGTTTGAAACCAGTCGGGAAACCGTTTGTTGATTATGCAGGGGAAATCTTTACAAGATACCTATGTAGAAGAACGACTCAAAATTCAGAATGAACTACAAAAGTAAAACAAACGTCTAAATGACTTACTCAGCAGAACATTTCCTGGCGGAGTTCATGGGCAAGGGCGGGTAGACGAGGCAGGGCTTCTTCTCGAACTCGCAGTAGTTTCCTTGGAAGTTCGGCGGGCACGAGCACTGGTTCCTGGCCACGCAGATACCGTTGTTCTTGCATTCGACATCACACAAGGCTGTGTAGCAAAATTAGTCCTCATTAGAGATTGCAATCCAGTGGCGTTTTCAATCCAGCTGGATTCTTGCTGGATTGACCTAAATCCAGCTGGATCCAGCGCGGATCCAGCAAAATGTGGAACGAAAGTAAAAAGACGACATTTTCAAGACTTTTTTTATTAATTTGTCATATCTTATATCACTTTGCTTTACTTTCTTAATCATTTTATCAAAAATACCAATTAATTAACATATTATAACGTCATATAACATTTTAGATAATTTTTCCAAGTATACATCTGTCGAAGTGCTGGATCCAGCACCGTATGCTGGATCCAGCATGTCTAAAAGTGCGTTGGATCCAGCTGGATTGCTGTATGCTGGATCCAGGAATTGCAATCCCTAGTATTCATTAAAGAATTTAGTTTAAAAAGTCCCCTGGGATGTGTTTTTGGTTTCATATAGATTTCTTAACAGAGAATAATGATTAGAGAACCAGAAGTTTTCTTGAAAATTATTGGCATTATAATATGTGATGAGCTGGTCTTTAGGTATAATAAACATTGTTAGTGGTTCAGAATCAACATACCTATGTCTAAAAACCATGGAGAATGCAAAACATAATCTGTTGATAAGCTGGTTGGCCAAAAAATATTAATTTTGAGTTAAATATTTTTGACGAACTTTGGAAACTTAAATAGGTATTTAATGCTTACGATTTTAATCATAGTTGGTATAACTATTAATATGTACCTATATTGCGAATAAATAAAGTTGTTATTATTATATTTGGGTCATTTTATTCTCGTCAGATATTTTTAATTTCCGTCCGAACATAGATAGCTCCCACGCGGGCCGATTGCGCGAATTCTATTATTTTAGGATCTAATATAAATACTAAACTGAGATAAGTTCAGAAGGTCAACTGTGCTATTAACAGTTATTGTTCTAATTTTATTTTTAATTCTAATTATTAATAACCGCGAATTGTCTCTATCCGTCTATCGTTGTGTTGAGTTTAACCTCCTGTTTGAAGGTACCTATATTTTTTTTTACTTAGTGCAAGTGATAAAACGTTAAAAGAAGTTGGGCAGAGAAATATTGCACATAGTAGCATAACACCCTACACCATGGGGAGTACGAGGCAAACTCATCTGATATTACTACACCTATTACTACACTATATTAATTATTATTGACAACAATTAAAAATCCAGGCTAAGTCATCAAGGACTTATTTGAAGCTCAGCAGGAAGGCCTCCTCAGGGTCCAAGGCACTTAGCCACCGCTGTTACCCTGTAGTTAGTTACTCCACTGATTGCACCTACAATGTTATTTCCATTGAAACCAAATTCTGAACTTGGTTCTCATAACAAAAAACTATTGCTGTCGCGTTTCAGTTCAAATATTCATGATTAATAATATACCTTCTGAAACCCAATATAATTTTTGCGTAATTAGCACAATGTTTGGTATATAATCATATATGTAAAATATTTTTTAACAAAAAAAATTATTGATTTGGAAATCAACAATGATGCAAAAATTAATCATATAAATAAGTACAATAGGTAATATAAATACAATAAGTATCATAAAATTAATTATTTTAGATGGCGCCTTTGCCTTTTAGTGGGATGTTTACAGTTATCACAACTTTGTGGGAATATAATTTCGCTTATCGTAATAACAATTTAACCAAATCCGCTTCCTTTATTTACTGTACACTGATATTTAAATCTGTGGTGATAAAAATATATAAATCCATTTAGGCAATCATTTTAATTCAATTTTGAAAAAGTACTAAAAGTTACCTAAATAATGTGTCTTACGTTTTTGTTTTTTTGTGATAGAGTCACACTAGCAGCCATCTATTTTAATGGAAAAGACGTATCTTGTTTGCGTAATACTAATTAGCTTCCATTGTCTGTTCACTTAGAGTTTTTTTACAGCAATAGATAGAGAGAGGGAAATATACTGTACCTATTAGGTACATATAGCCGAAAAATTTAAAGATATCTAATATCAAACTGTGGTACGGCAGAAGATCTTAGGGGGTACGCGAAGAAAATCACGTAATGGCGGCTAAAAAGGAAGAATATCGAGAACTCTCACGCAAAGTGGTGAATTTATTTTATACAGTGGACAGTAGATTATACACGTTAGTTACGATAAAAAAGAAATATATAAATCGACTTGATGCCAGGTTTTTATAAGGTCGAGATAAATAGGTATTGAGCGAAATAGACTTAGAAAAAAGAAAAAAGCTTAGCCATTAAAAATTGTGGTTCTCCTAGGCGCTGTATCTTTTTAACTTTTATTGATAAACTGTTTTTTTTTTTGTAAAAGCTATATTGTGGTACTCTTAGGCCTATAGATTGTGCCCGCCATTAGAAAAGTACTAGTATATCACCACGATCAGGGAGGCAGAGGATCTTTGGAAGCGGTTTGCACGACAGGTATTCGTATTTTGTAAGTGGACAAGGTATCGTCCTGGTCAAGGACATTGAGGGTCGTATATTGCAGGGTTTCACAGTGCAAGTCCTGCAAAACCTTGATTCTGAGAGCCAAACCTCCCGATACCAGATAAGCGTCGTCTGCGCGCCGAAAATAGTTTGATGCTAGGATCCGAGTTGAGTTCCATGATAACTAATAGGCGCGCTAAGTTACGAGTTGACATCGTCGTCGCAAATATTTGCGAATTGTGTCTTTGACCGAAATGATCAATGGGCGGAAGACCGCCTAGTCCGCAGACTATTTGTTTTGGTGGCTCAAAAAATCAGTCCAGGATGGTCACTGGAGCTTTAAAAAGCGCTTCAAGCTTGTGACTCTTGGAACTTGTGCCCGTCTCCGTGGAAAACGGGACAGGCATATTTTTTTTGACGCAGGGTAAATTTTCACATCTGGGAGGGTCAGGGCACGATGCCGGCAATTGTACGCCGGCATTCTGCGGAGTATGGCCCTTTATGAAGCCCTGATTTAGGCGGACTCCCTCCATAGGAGGGACAACGCCAGCGCCATCTGTCATCTGCAGGCTCCAAAGGGCCATCGCGCAGCGGGCTGCCATAGGCCACCGGTCGGTAGGCTTCGCGGCGGCGTACGCCTTGGCTGGCACTCCGCCTTGTGAGCTCGAGGCGTTGGTGTGGAAGGCGGCATACAGAGCGCTCACGGAGTGCCCTGCGGTAGAACAGCGGGAGAAGGTCCGGCGCGAGGCGAGAGGTTAACGGTTTTCTCTCTTTACGTCTGGTTCGTTCTGCAAGGACGTGATGCACCGGAGGTGATGAGCGCGGGAGGATGACTTTCTTGTAGCATCGCTCCGCAGACGGCGGAGAGGAGGGAGAAGGCGGCAGTACAACCACAAACTCCCGCCCGGTAGCAATTAGCGGGTGCAGGCGCGGGGGAACCTTAAGACATTGAAGGCCGATTGGATCCCCTTTGCTACTCCTGCCGCCTGAGCGCTCCGAAGGCATCGGCAGGGTAAGACGCAATTCCGCCAGTTTGACGAAGGGGACGAGTACGGTAGTAGACCCTCACATCCCTCTCCACCAGGATAAAAATGCAGACACGAGGTACGTACGGATGGTGCATGCGAAAATGATTCCACGTCCTCGCCGATCCGTGATGATTACGGCCATCACAAGGATTATAATGGGTAAAAATCGTACATAAACCGATCTCCTTCCCTGGACTTTATTTTCAGGACAGGACAGACGTTGCTACCTATTTCCCCTGCCTAAGGAAAATAACTGGCAAAGTGCATGTCGTGTCACTCACATGTAGAGCTCCGTTGCTCTCCATTATAAGATGCAATCTTTATAAAACATGATTCTTAACAAATACATAGCTCGACTCAAAATTAGATCCTACGTAGCTGTAATGATTTTTTTTTCATCATTCAATGGTCACTACTTTCGTGATTTTTTTTCATAAATTTAGAATTAATCGGTATAAGTAAAGGGAGACTTGATTGGAAAATCACTTTAAAACTTGATATAGCGAAAACAGCTTTTCAGGCGAAAACGATAATCCCACTTACTTTTAATTTTATCACATCAAGCAAAGGGGTACACTGAGGTCTAGAAGCTTCAACAGGGGTACGCGAGCCCAAAAGTTTGAGAAACACCAATCTAATGTAACGTCTAAAATCCTAAACGCTGGTTAAACTTTACAACATAATAGATGTAATTATAAGGTAAGGTACACCTTACACCCACAGGTTAAAAATACAGTAACAAAAGTCCGCAGCCTTGCACCCGTGTAACCGGGATTGGATTCCTAGTTAGACATAAAGTAAAAAGCTAAAAACTTACATGTATATTTTTGGGCAGCGTTTAGAGCGAATTCGGAGTAAGTCGGCCTGAAAGAAATCGATAAAGTTTACATTACTAAAAAGTTTCATCTAACACATATTACATGTATAATATTATGAGATTGCAGCTATTGCGTTATATTAGTGTTATTGACGACAGTGTTGGCGCAGTGGTCATTGTCATTTCAACTGTCTGAAGCGCTAACGGGCGCGGGTTTGATCCCCGCTCATGACAGACATCTAAACAGTATTAGCCATATACGTCTGTTGTGGTCTAGGTGTATGTGCTTGTGTAGTGTGTGTATTCCGGACCCCCGACACATCCAATGATCTTACTGGGGACCCGTTGAGTGTGAAACGTTTAAAAAAATTAGGTAAATCAAGAAAAAGCACTTTATAGAGTTTCTTTCTACTTACCCTACTCCTGAAGGATGCCAGGACCTGCTTTCACCATAGCTGGTTTTAGTGCCAATGTGGGCATTTTTTGTGCCAGTGTAAGCAGTCTTTGTGCCAGTGTATCCAGTTTTAGTGCCGGCAGTTTTTGTCCCGGAATACGATTTTCTAGCATAAGATTTAGTAAATTTTTGATTCTTCAAATACGCCGGGATATATGGAGGTGCTTGGACGTCGGATTGTCTGTTGGTGTATAAAAATAAGTTTTTAATTTATACATGTGCGTTGAGAACGTGGAACGACAAAGGTAGGTTATATAATGAATGCCGAGTTGACATTATTTATTCGGCGTCGTGAAATAATATTTTCAATTATCATTGTAAGATATTAAACGTGAAATATTTGCAGACATTAATGTCATGTACTTTAATTATAAACTAGTAAAAAAATAGAGGATCAAAAAGATGTATAATGAGCTGCTGCTGCTGCTTGCTGAATAAACAGCTTACTTAGTCCATATAGTGATAATTTTCCAGGTATTATAGCAAATTGAAAAACCAATTAAATTGACAATTTTTTTCTTCACGCTTTTCACCAGAATTGTGCAAAGTCTAATGCTTACAAATTTTATTGGTTTAAAAATCTCAAAACTAGAGACTTCAAGCGTTAAAACGCTGTGTTTGTGACTTCAATACGACCATTTTTAACAAAAATACATCTATCTGAAAAGACGCTAAAATAGCGACAATTTTTTGAAATTTTAATTTTTTTGACTAGTTTATAATAAAATCAGAGGTCATGAACTTATTTATTGTTATTGACTATTTTTGTAATGTATTTATTACACGTAATAGTTTAATTCGTATCACGTAATAGGAACTCTTTCTATGCAAAAAAAAAATTACAGCAATATATACTCTACACACGTTCTAGGTATCTAGGTAAACCTTATAGATAATCCTTTAAAGGTAAATTTAGCAATAGTATTTGATCCATCAATATTTTTGTGATAAAAAAAAAATTAAAACTAGAACGAAACTGAGAAAAGTTTATGATCTAAAAGGGGTTTTTCATTTTAATATCGGGATAAGACAAAAATCCTTATTCATACAGCCTACTTATAAAAAAAAATCATAAAAATATCCATAAGACAAACATTCTTAATATGTAAAACTTTTGTTTTGCAATATTACTAACAAACAATTTTCATTTTGATATCAGCCTAAATGTAAGTTTAGAAAAAAAAAAAACACACAAACATATTATTAATAATTTTTTACAATATTATCTATTAAAAAACAAAAACAATAGAAAAAGATCTAGCACTTACCCATATTGTGCTTCAGGTGCACCGTAACCACCTTCCCAAAAATATATCCCAAACAATAATATAAAAACGCTCGTAAAAATATTCATTTTTATTAATTATACATATTTACCATTTAGATAATTTATAAAACGATTGTTAGCTTGTAAATCACAAGCTGTACTGAATCCTAAACGTTAAACGTTTAAATTATAATGCAGCTGTTATCAAATAAAAAGGAAATTCATACACTGAATCCTCCCGATAACTAAAAATTATCTGCGAATGCAGGATTTGCGAAGAGTTCTCGTTAAATTAAATTTTATCTGTTTTTTATTACAACAAATAATAATATCTACTAACTTTATTTGCGTCACAATAAAATTTTACATTACCACTTTTAAATTAAAAAAAAAAAAACAATGAATTGGCGCCAAAAACTCGACGATTATTGATAAATATTTTACTTTATAGACAACAGATTAAAGCGATCTTGATTCAAGATGCCTTTTAAAAAAGGAAGGAAAACTAAAAATAAAAATACGAAAGAGGTGAGACTTTTACAATAATTTTGATCACATGAAATTAAAATAATAGTCGCTCAAGGGAAAATCCCAATCTCTGACTGATTTGGAATAAATTTCTTTGAATTTATAATAAAGTTCATTATAATTTTCATTCTGGTTTCATCATTATAGTTCTGGTGTAATGGTGCTGAATGCGCTATTAACGCCGGTGGTTGCGGGTTCGATTCCCACTCGGGGCGGATGTTTGTATTTATATAAACATTCGATCCTAGGTCTGGTCCTTGTGGGTGTCCCCACCGTGCCTCGGAGAGCACGTAAAGTCGTCGATCACGGTTGTTACCAAAGTCACCTAAAAACGATCATTACTCATAGTAGGTAAAATAATCTAGTCTAAATGATTACTGGCTTTCCATCTGGGTTGCGGAGATCAGACGGCAATCGCTCTGCATAAAAATCAGTAACCTGTCAATACCTAGGCTAGAATAAATCAAATCAGCAGATCCTGGTTAAGTCCGGGAAAAATGCTAGAAAGAAGAAGATACATTGTTGATGTCAAGAGATGAGACAGCGACAGAGGGGATATAATGTAATGGATTATTGTATTAATCGTGGAAACAGAGACATGTATAATGAACAGTTGTTGTATTATTATTCCCTTCTGGACTGTCTTTAACAAAACGTATAAACATACATATCATACTCCTATACTATCCATCTTTTAGAAAATCAAAGGAGAATTCCAATTGTTGTAACGTAGTTAATAGTTGGTATTGGTATCTGCATCGTGTTCCACGTAATTATATATGTATAACAATATAAATATAGGGTGAATTCATATGAAAACTCGTATAGGTATATACCAGCACCAGAGAGCGACTCTGCTGAAAAATGTCACGGCCGGCGGTAATCATATTATATCAGATGAACACCCTGCTAGTTCACTTCCTTATTTCACGAAAATATATTGCAATGATTTTATAATGGGATAGTAAACGCTACTAATGTTTAAAGAAACACTTGAAACACTTTTTTATTTATATTTAAATCTATATAATGAAGGAGAGATTACCTAGTTACCACTCGTCGCAACTAACTTTTCACACTATATCTACAAAGAACGTAACACATTAAGAATTGATATAATTGCTTATTTACGTTTTTATTCCAATTTTGCAGAAAAAAGCAATAGCGACAAGGCTGATGGTGATCAGCTTGAAGATCGACGACTATATCTACAAACACAAACCTATTTCCGTACAAGATGCTCAAATGTATGTTGAAGAAATAGCTCAACTAAAATTAAAATGCGCCAATGACGAAAGATCTTTACAGGTTTATAACTTAATACACTGTTTCATACATTTTGAGTTTTTATTATAAGTACATAATTTGTCAATTTAGAATTTGTTAACATCTTGCTGTACGTGTAAAAATTGAATTCCAGCCATCATTAACTCCGGTTATGCTGTAATAGGGACACACCCTCAGTTTGATATGAAAAAAATTAATTATAAATTTGAATATCTTTTGTGCGCATAAAAATACGTACAAATAAAACGTACTTTTGTTATCAACCCTGACTCATAACTGTAAAAAACTAAATAATGTACAAAATAGTTTATATCTCTCAATATAGCATAATTGTCAAGTTCAGATAAATAATAATTTGTTTACCTACTGAAAATTATGAAATTCTCTGTCGTCCTATAACGATACCGGACAACGGAATTCTTTAACAATCACTTTAAATTGACTGAATATTTTCAGGTTATTGAAAAACTTACTTTATTTCTGAAATGTATTGTAGAAGAAAGTACTTCAAGCAATAATCATAATGAAAATTTTAACATCACACAAAACATTGGTACTGAGACAATAAGCAATGAAAATACCTCAGTTTCAACTGTTAATGTTACGACGAATATTAGCGATAAAAATAATGTTAAAGAAGGTAATTTAGGTGGTTTTAACAATACAGAAAATAATAACCAAATTACATCTTGTATAAATACACAAAATAACCAAATGGAAACATTATCAAATTTATCCATAGATCATTCAGAAAGCATTATTAATAATAATACAGAAATGGCAAAAGTAATAGAAACAAATAATGCGAAAGCAATACAATTTGATAAGGAAAGTACATTTACTGCAAAACGTAGGAATCAGAATGAACAAACACAAATAACAGGTGCTGAATGTAATATAAACGCAAACGATTTTAACAAAAACAATGCTATAAACAATAATATTGAACAAACTTTTAATTACGATAAAACAAGTGAACAAAATAAGATGAATTTGACAGCTACGACAATTCATACTTGCGAATGTTCTTCAAAAAATATTACAGATACAAAAGAAAGCACAATAAGAATAAATAACAAACAAAATATAATAAAAGGAACAACACAAACATTAAAGAGAAAGCCACGAAATAAGAGAACTAATAGTAAAGAAGCAAAGAGTAATGATACAAATAAAGATAAAAAGAATTCAAATACAAAGAGAATTACTAAGAAAAAGTTTGAAGTTCCTATGAAAAACAGTAACAATGTTACCAAAATGAATACTCACACATCTAAAATAGCTAATATTATTAATAAGCCAGTTGAAAATAAAACAAATAAAGTAGTAAATAAAGACACAATTGATATTTCGTGGGTTGAAAATATCAACTACGTAAGAGAAGTTTGTAAAGAGGAATATGAAACACCAGCAAATTCTTTAGAGGAAACCTTCTGGAGAGATCACACTTTACCTGTTGATTGGAATTTTAATGATTTTGATTATAAAGATTAAATTTTAGTAAATAATTTAATTTATGTAAGATTTTATAAGAAAACTTGATTTTTTAGAGAATATTAATTTATTTTGTACTCAATATAGAAATAAAACAGATTTTTGTTTATGAAAATGTATTTATTTATTTATAACAATTAGAATAAAGTTACTAAAAATCGAAGACTGCATGCAAAGCAAAAATTAGTTAAATTGTCACAATTATTTTAATTATCGTAATTCTAATGTCACATGATCATCACTTAGGCCTTATTTTAATTAATGAAGGCAAAACTTTCACAATTATATCGTAACATATATAAAGAAAAATATAACGCTTGACAGATGTAACTCTGAAACAATCTGCAAAAGCGATAATACAAGGTATACTTAAAAGTGGCGATCGTAAAAACGCCGTAAGAGGATTTTGCAAACAATTGTTAATTTTCTTTAAACTTAACATAACCTCTTATTACTTTATCAATGTCTCAATGTGCCATCAATGATAAATGGCGATGAAAATATCTAAAATATAACTAAATACCAATAAGTGATTTTTACTCAAAAAAATCTTGGATCGTTCTTACCATTGGAACAATATAATTCATTATTTAGAATGCTAAATATTCACTCCACGAAAACCATAGAACTAAAATATTATTATACAAGTAGCAGACTTTCCATAGTTCGATCAATTCTGTAACAACATTACGACCTACTTGAACCAACGACTATATTACTTGTCAATAATATTAACGATATCCCATGCAAAAGCTACGTTTAAATTTACAACAGTAATGACAACATCATAAGAAGAACTTACATAGTACATTTTATTTTCGTTTTTATTCAACACAATATTATTTTGGTTATGTTCCGAAATACAATCATCCTGGACAGTGCCAGCGTTAGGGTCACAGGCACCCCGGGCAAAAATTCTGTGTGACACTCTCTTCCCTATCTTGAAACTGCTAATTTAGCTAAAAAAAAAATAAGCCCGCCATAGAATTTCGCTGCCCCTAAGTTAGCCCTCGGCGCTCCAAATAATTTGGAGCCCGGGCGGTTGCTCCCCCCATAAGGCCGGTACTGATCCTGGATCTCATCTGCATTGAATTTCAATAGTTAAACCAAGTTAATGAAATAACATCATGCTGAGTATTTGAAATGTTGCTGTATTATACCATACAGAATACAGATGTATGTTAATCTTGCTTCCTAGCATTTTTCCCGGACTTAACCAGGGTCTGCTTTATTCTAGACTAAGTTTTGACAGGTTACTGATTTTTAC
>DVXP01001683.1:0-14357 GCA_018235645.1 Junonia grisea | reverse complement strand
AAAGCCGTCGGTCCCGGTTGTTATCAATAACACCTGATAACGATCGTTACTCATAGTAGGTAATATTCTAGTCTAAAAAAATCAGTAACCTGTCAAAACTTAGGCTAGAATAAAGCAGACCCGACCCAGAATAGATTACTAACAAACAATGTGTTCAGGCGAAAAAATGAGTATATTTTCTTTTGTGATGCAAATTAGTATAATTAATATGAAGTGCTTATTATAAAAATTTACATACATATCTACCTTTCAAAAGTAATTAGTCAAAATAAACCATAATTCATTTTTTTGTCCAAAAGAAATAAGTGATTAAAATAGCTGTAATCTTTCAAGACGCACAATGCAAAGTACCAAATCTCACACAACACTGTTAACAAGACTCGTGCGGTTCATCAAAGCCATAATCCACGAGATCGCACGAGATAACGCGTAGCAAAAACTGTCAGTTTGCAAAACTAACCACTTTGTTTTACAGATTACCATCTCTGCTAAACTCTCAATGGATGTAACTGTACCTGATATTCAATAAACTGTTTCCGAATGTATCTACCACAAAGCGTTAATCCGTTAAAGTAGCCGACTGCAGCGAATAATCATTTTTACAATTGTTGAAGCAAACAAAGTACTGGTCGTGCTATTATGTGCTACACAAAGGCTTCGAGTCGTGTGCAAGTAAATGACATTACAGGACTTGTAACGCCTTGACGCTTCTGTGCCCTGTACATAATGTGCGCAGTGATGCAAACGAAGAATTAGATGATTCATTGATGTCTTTCTTGCATTTTGGGCTGCCACATCCGGTCCAACGCTTTCGCGTTCATTTAAATTGGGTTAGGCATTTATTTGCTGTGAAATGGATTTACTATTTAGAAATGTATATAAAATGCGAAAAAAAATGTCTGTAATAACCTAATTTAATCTATTTACATTTTCTAATAATTAAACCGCAACTGCTCCTATTATGCAAACTACTAATAATGTCTATAGAACGATAATTTTATTTGATAATTATGTTTAATTCGTTAACCATAAATTGCAATCATGGCTTGTCCGTCGAAATTTCACATGACAACAGGGAGCGACTAACTCACACAGCGCGTTTTGGTATATAACAATACCAATATACGTCCAGCATTCCGCACGCGAAGTAACACCATATCCTTGGGAATGTAGCGCTCTCCCATCGAAATATTTCAAAACTCGATCACTATCTACACGACTACGCAGCGAGTTATTGAATAAGACGTGAAAAATGATGAGCGCGGCCCAAAGGCTCCGCCGACGATTGCGCCTCTCTTTTTTTGAGTGCATTTTCAGCCGGCGAAAAGGGATAGCAAATTTGGATGAACAAAGGCGGTCTGATGTGACAGAAGTGTTCGATATACCTTCGCCCGCTCGGTGAGGTCTGAGCCAGCGGGGGGCTATACGAGCCCCGAGTTTCGGTCTCGCCCACGGCGCGATCTCTCACGGTTTTGTTGTCACGTAATTACCTAATTTATTGCACACTGCAACTGTAAGCGAGATATTACTCTCCTAGCACCTGGGTGCACTCAGTGGGATTCTTTCAGAGGGCGGTATGTTTACTGCCCGGTGGAGGTCTCTTCCCGAAATTAAGACATTAGCGGCGTCTGCTTTATAATTGTGACTCAAATAAACCGGAGCGGAACGCTTTATTAGTCACAGCTAGAAAATTTATGTCGTTAACAAAATAATTTTGACATCACGTCGGCGTCGTTGCTTTTTTTAATTTATATGCAAAAGTAACTGGACGCGCGATAATATAATGTATAATTTATTATGACACAAATGTATAAAGACCGAGCAATTTTACTAGGTACTTAGGAGGTGACCAAAAGGAGGTCGAGCTGTAAACGGACAACAAAAGTCTTTATGTTAATGAGTCGCTCATTTGTGAAATTCGTCTTGCTAAAATGTAATGTTAATTAGCTCAGTGTAAAGTTTTTTAATGTAAAATAAAATGTTAAGCAAATTTATTTTGTATTTGCTTTTTATCAACTTTAATTATAAGCAGTTTTTGTTCTTCGTCACATTTAAAAAGTATTTCATGCATGCTTATAAAAAAATTAAAGGTTGAATAATTTGAAATGCTCCGTATTGTTCGTGTATCTAAAGGAATTTTATAATAAATTTTCAAACTATGTTAATCGTCAATTAAACTATAAGGTAAGCAATAAAATATCAATACATCAGTCGTCACATCTTGTTTAAAGGTATAATAAAACGGTAGTAAATAATATGAAATAACACTTAACACAATATTTATGTGAATATTTATTAAAACTAGTAAAAGACATTCTTTTCATACTTTTTAAGGATTTTAATTAAACACTTATGGTATCATAAATATATATTTATATTACAAATACAAGAACATATATTTGACAGGACTCTTAAATAAGTATTAGAATTTAAAACTAAATAAATGTTAGGTACTTTAAAACAGCTTATAATGATTTAGCCGAGGAATACTTAAGTCTCTATAAAAGTCTAACTTCCAGAGTTACAACGCATTTATCACAACTTTCGGTAACCTGACAAAATGGCGAACGCTATAAACCGTCCCGGTCGGCGGAGTAATATATATTTCCATAAAAATATCGCATCGAGGCATCTCGACACAAAACATCCGCTAAAACTAAATCTCGAGTTATGCCCCTCAGTGATATGAGAATCTCGGATGTGAAAGGTATACTAATGTGCAATTTCATATTTTAGTGGCAATAAAACGTAGTGGTGTGCGTGTCGTAAATAAGGTTGTTTATATGGGGATAATAGATCGAATAATTGGGCGTAAAGCTAAACTGAGTTTAGAGCGAGGGGACGTGAAAGGGACCGCTTTTGACGCGATTGGCTCACCGTACATTGTGGCTGATTTGTTTGCCCTTGTTTGTTTCACACGAGGGGTTTGTGCTTGATGTCTGGCTCGTGTGCCCTTTAGCACACATTACATAATGGAATAATAAGGTTGATGTCTGTTGTAAATATATAATACGAAGTGTTTGGTTAAGGATTTTTGAAGGGTAACTTCTTGAGCTGCGTTGTGAACTTTTTGGTAGAGGGTAATCTTATGGGTTTGTGTCACCTACATGTTTATAGCAGTTCCTATACCTATCATATAAAAATAATAGTGTAGTTTCTATATCTATACGATTAATATAAGTTTAAATAGGATTTTTTTTTTGTTTTATATATTAACAAATAAACTGAAAAACTAATGATTTTCAAAATTCTTTCACCATTATAATAGAAAAACATATTATATACATTTGTTCAGTCCGTACAAAGCCGGGACGAATTGCTCGTTTACAATAAATTAATCCGAGTTATTTTTAATTAATATAACGCTTGCCATTTTATAGCGGCCACATAATTACTTCAATAACATACATCCAATTGAAATCTCCTTTTTTCCGCTCGAAACGGATTCTAGATCGATGAATAAAATATTGAACAAAAAATTAAACTTCTAATTCTTATTACAATTTGTATTAACAATTTTAAGATCGAAATCGTTAAGCCGAGTTCATTAAAATCGTTCTAAATTTGACATAACTGGTTGAATAAACCTCAAAAGAATTTCGCCCCGTGTGTGAGCCGCAGCGCTACCGATGATTATCGCGTGTGATAAATGGACCGCGTCAGAATTTATTGTGCTCCTAACTCCACTATTGTCTCAATGAATACTTTTTTATTGTCATAATATTATAAAGACTCCACTTTGACAAGTGGCGTTAGGATTATGATGCGTTCGAATGGCAGTCGATGTTATGACTAGAGTTATTCGATGCGATCGTAAATTGATTTTGATGTCTTTTTTATGTTCCATCGGAATCGATTTTAGATTTTTATTGGTCTTTCGTTTTCATATGTTAATGTTTAGATTATTTCTTTATTGGATAAATCGCTATATGTCTAATATTTCGAGTGGACGTTCGCTAAAACTGCTTCCTTTACGCTCAATGTCAGACGATAACAAGTTTTGTTTTTTATTAAGCTATTAAAAATGATGAAGCATTTAAGATTTATTCATAATATATTGAAAGCTCAGATTATAGTGTGTTTCTACGTGAGGGTCGCCGTAAGCGGGCGCACGCTTTAATTTCTCACAAAAGATGTTAAAATGACAAACATAATCTTTTTATAACCTTTATACTGAGTGAATACAAATTGAGTGTTCTGATTGTGCTATATATTATCTTTAAATCGGTTTTATTATACTAAATATTTGGACAGGGTTTTTATCTGTGGGGGAAATTTGATATTTTCGACGAGGTGCCGCACTTTTTTGGATTTTAATGATTGCTTGTCTATGCGGAATGACTGCTAAAATGTTTTTTACTCTCTACTCAACTCTGATACTCTGTACGTCTCTATTTTTGTATATGTGTATGTAATTAATATTTTATTGAATAAGTCCGTTTTTATTTTAAAATATTGATTAAAGGTAATAAATCGAACCTTCATTGTTTTGTGAAAATAATTAAAAATTAAATACTATCAAATTCTAAAACAAGTTAATATGAAGAAGTTGATAGAAATCTTTTACACTGTAGTGTAATACCATTTTAAAAATGTATAATGTCATATATAGCATTTATATCAAAATTATTTAAATTATTACACCGTTATATTCATGTACATGTTATAAAAAAACTTTTTACAAATTGATCCCAATATAAATCCTTATCAAATCGATATTCAGCGCATGTCGACAGGACATTGATTTAATCTCGTTACAACCCGCCTGCAACAATTGCAAATGGCGCGGCAGCTGGGTGCGCACGCGCAGACAGGTGTGCGCACAATGGCCGACAGTTAAGCCTGTCGCGCATATAACACCCCTTGAGAGACGATAACGATTTTGAATAATTTGACAGATACTAGCTACGTCACTTATATTTACATTTTTAGCCCCCGACCAAAAAAGAGGGATGTAATAAGTTTGACCGCTATGTTTGTGTGCGTTTATGTGTGTGTGTGTTTGTGTGTGTGTGTGTGTATTGGTGTGTGTCCAGCTTCCAAACGGGTGGACAGATTTGTTTCCAGTTTTTTACATCATCTGTATGTAATATTTTGATTTACGTTGTTTCATTTCCCGCACCGATTCCGAGGTATTTTGAAAAAAAAACAACTTAATTCATAAGTTTTTTTCTGTTCTAAAAAGATTAATAATAATAAATAAATTAGTCTTTCTTAGATATGACTTTTCTTTGATAGAAATGATTCTACTCGTAGATATATTCATGGATGTAGATATATTAAGAGACGTAGACAGTTGCGTGTTTCGTCTTTAAAATGTCCTCTGATTTGGGTCTTGCAAAGTACAATAATAATAAGTATTTTTGCATAAAATACAATCTTGGTAACAGTTTAAATCTTAAATTAATTAAACAATTACCAGAACCGTAAAACTCATAGCAGTCGATAGCTTATCTTCAACTGGACAGCAGCCTTTAGAGATCAGAAGAAACGAATCAATGAAACATCTTCCGAATTCTGTTGCGGTTATCCACTTACTTTCTTACTTAACGTTAATTAAACGTATAATTTTGGTAATTGTTATCATTATTTTTATAATTATAAGCGATTTAAACTGACACAAGTTACACGTGATCAAGAAATAATGAGGTATTTCGGCAGCATCGTTTCCTTTCATCTTTGGTTTTTAGTGCTAGAGCTTCTTGTAACAGGTTTATGGATATATATATTATTATTTTTTGTTACTTGTCACTCCAAATTACGTGTATGTTATGTTTTTCAATTATTTTATTATTTAAAAACATTATATTAATAGTTTGAAATTAATGTATTAAGTACTAGCCATAGTAACGCACGGGAGAGGCTGCGGACGTGCTGCAAAAGCGATCCCGTAGCTCTCCAATTTCCGTGCTGTGGCGGCCGTCGCAGGGGTTTTAATGAGTGCAATCTCACATAACCCGGCCTCCTACCCAGGAGTCGGGTATCTATGAAGATTTACCCTGCGTCAAAAAAAATGCTAGCCATAATAACTAGTAATATCTTTAAATCGTGTCAATATTTAAACACCTATTAGTATTACGTTAACTAAATTAAATAAATATATAGACGAAACAATTGTTTGTAATAAATAGTTATATTTTATTTTATTATTTTATATACAATAATTATAGTACTCTTTACTCAAACAATCTAAATAGCATATTATTATTTACCATTATATTTATTAAAAACAATTTAATATGGTTTTCTAAACTATATTTATAACAATTAAAGTATACAATATTCAATATATTAGTATCAGAATCTATCACAGGCACTATGCGTTGAAGTCTTTTCCTCCACAAGCGTATGTAGGTAACGGCGTATAGACGATTGCTACGAAATGTAAGTTACTATTATGTACCTTAGCTATTAAAGTTTTGCAAGTAACACTTTTAATATTTATCCATATTTTAAATGATGTTACTGGTACTTGATGTATTTAAATATAAAGGTATTTTGACGGATTGAATTGTTTTTGTGTCTTTTATTTTAGTTTAATTGATTTCTTTTCCTAAAAATTTTGCGAGAGCCTCATTAATTATCACGATGATTTCCTTTTTTTTAATATTTCATTATAAAATGTTAGGTTTTTTTTTATCAAAATGATATGTTTTTGATTTTACTTACAAAAGGTATCATAAAAACTAAAATGATTAAATCTTGTAAGTTTGTATTTATCAAATGAGAGTTAAATCATTATTTACAGTTTTATTTGAATCATTTATAAAACCTTGCTCTAACTGAGGTTACTGGTATGTTATTTAAACAATTCCTGTTCATAAAAGTAAGAACCGTTGGAATTAGCTTTATGAAATGCGTTGAAAAATAAAGTTCCCAGCTAGCATTCAACATTAAGTAATATAGACAGTAATCTTAAGAAAATGACCATGTAACTTGATGATTATATAAAAACATGCAACTTCACGCATCGCTCGTACTGGCTACATGACGCTTGCAAAAAACCTCATGTAGCACAAGAACGGAAATGCCACCAACGAGTCTCGGTGGCCGGCTTCAAAGCCGCCGCGGATTCCTTCACACAACGAGCTAAAGCCTGTCAAAGTCATAAATAACCCTGAAATGATCTGCGTCCATCGCACCCACAAAAACTTCACTATTTGACATCTAAATTATTGCACGGAGGCGACTCCCAACCCCCAGCACCAACAAATCGCCCCCCGAAATAGGCAGATGAACAAGCGTAACAAAGGAAACAGCAAATAATGCATCAGATAAAAGAATTTTCAAAACAAACTCAAAATACTAAAGCGTTTGACACGAGCATCCGCTCGCTCGCAAAAAAGACGAGTGAGCGTGACCGTGACCAAAGCCAAATTAGACCTTAGGACAATATTTTGAGATGCGATTTCGTCATGGCGCCGCGAGCGCTTTGATCCCGCGATAGATCTCAATAGCGGTGATTAAAGGCGCCTGTGATTTTGGTTGAATGCATTTTTTTCCCCCGTGGTGCCTTCATCGGCTATACAAAATAAACGGCACACTACTGTAAAAGAATCTACAATTATTGGGCTTTGAATGGTTACAGCGGGGGTGAAGTGCTCATAAATTGTTATTTTTTTCATTTCGTTCGGATGTTGGAAATCTTTTAAAAATCATAAACGACTTTTTGACAGTGGATTTATTGAAAAGGTGTCAAGGGAGGCGTTGGGTCGAGATCGGTAACCGAACTGGCTATTTGCTAATTATACGCTCCAACTCAGTATTTATATTTATTATACTTATGTTTACATGAAAGAAAACTACTCGTAATGGAAGTATAATTAAGCTCGAAATAAGCAATGATGCAGCAGTGGCTACCATTTTCTAGAATTAATTTGATCACGTGCGGAAAAGTGATCATATGTGAATTACCGGTCGGCCATAAATCGTTATTATTTATGTTACTCACAAGAAATCTTAATCATGCAGAACTGAATAATTGACAGATAAAAACATCCTGGGAGGCATCATGTAATTCTAAATTACAGTTAATCAAATATATCATCGTAAGAAACAGAAAAAAAATAAGGGATACAATAGACTGGACAAGAATCTCTAGTCAAGCTTCATTTTCAGATTCAACACACAAAAAAGAGAGAGCCCTTAAAGGACAATTAGTGACACATTCATTGTCTTTCGCACATTTTTAAAGAGTTCACTGAACATCTTCATTGAGTTCAAGGTGTTAATAGTAGTGCTGACGCTCATTATGTTAGTGGAAGGTGCTCATAAATCCAGCCTCCAAGGCCAAGCTTCCAACAAAAGAAACAAGGAACGCTCAATCCCAAAGTCGATTTTACAAGAGGCTGTTTCAAACCGCGTGTGGGCTTATGCGATATCATAACGTGGATTAGCATAAATTAAAATGATTTAACACCGTGACAAATAAATTAAATTGCTAATTTTGTAGCTATTTTATGTCTGTGCGGGTCATAAAAATAATTGTGACATCTAATTTTATGACTTTTAAAATATAATTTACTAATTTTATTGGGTCTTTAACTTTATAAAGAAAAAATGTTTTATGATCATCGCACTAAAATTATAAGATTTTTTAAAAATAATTATAGGTATATTTACAGTGGAAATAATGCTTTTGTATTATTTAAAGATTGCATGTACTTGTATATTGGTACGTAAATATCCGATTAGTAAAAACTTTTTAAATTCCTCGCAAAATTTTAGTACACAAATATACTTATTATATTTAAAGGCACATCCTCAATAGTATTTTATTAATGATCATTCTCAATAGGTCACCACTGTCCTTATGAATGGGTGGTATCGTCGGGTGCTCTTTACAACTCGCGTTTTGTCCGGAATGTTGTAACAAAAAAGCCTTAGATACACACTACGATAAACTACGTTTTGCGGTCACGAAACAAAAATCTCACGAATTTCAACCTTAAAATGATAGCCATAAGGTTGTATAAGAGTTTTTAGAGTAAGAATTACATTTGCAAAATTGGGGTATAACAAATAAAACGATTCAACACAGAGAATCGGTCGGGAGTTGGGTGGAGTTTGTTTTAGACGCTTTATTAATTATGTCCAATTAATTCTGAAACGGTTCGTCTGACGTGTTGTGTTGCAATTTTCATTTTGATGGCCTATTTGTTAAGAATTAATTAAGTGATAACATATTAATTTTAAATGTGGCGGAACAAAACATGGGTTGAATTAAAAGGTGATATTTTTATACTGACGTTATTGATATGGCGATAAAAGTTATGAATAAATATAAAATAAGAATATATTTAGCCCAATCATTTATCTACCACAAATTATAAACGATATAAAGTAAGTAATTCTTTATTCTTTAAATAATTCTTTAAAATTTTAACACAATGTTTTGTTATTCTACGGTCACTGCGGCAATATTTTTAATCTGTTCAATAAATATGATTTATTTATCTTTTCCTAGTGGTGTCAACCCCTATTTCACACGTTATAGGTGTTTAAATCTTTCAACAGGGTCCCGTCGTGAAATGCACAAACCTTTATAAATCCAAACTAATTCAGTAAAAGAAGTCTACTATTTGAGATTTATCTCTTAATGTACCTAAGTTTTGTAAAAAATAATTTAAAGCTAAATTACGTACATCAAACACGTAGCTTTTATAAAAGCCAAGCCTATTTCTAATAATTAAACAAAAATACGTTTTATTACAATAAAACAAAATGCTTCAACAAGAAAATAAAAAATGTTGCCAAATATCACGTGACATACTTTTCTTGTCAATATTTGTAAATGTCGTAAATAAGTCAACATACGGGTCCTCTCAAAGAATAGGAGGGTGTTTCCTTGACCGATTTTTATAATTTCTCGCTGTATTGTGCTAAGCGGTCGCCCGGCCGGCGCCGGCGCAGACGCATCCGATTATGTTATTGTTAAAGGACCGAATTTTTTTATTTCACCTACACGATATGTTCCTGAAGAATTTTGATGTTTTGCGATAATATGATGTTTGATAATAGTTTGAGTTTAGATCTTATACGATATGGACTAGGATAAAGTTTGGTTTACAACATTGAACGGTGATTAATTATAAACATGATGACACGACACTAAAAGTTATATACACGCTTATAAAATTATATTATATATATTCTATAATTAAGAAAAATGAATTAAATAAAAAAGATTCATCGTGTATATCCGAACTATTATTTGTATATAACAAAATATAACAAAATATATAAATGTGAAAATAAATAAATAAATAAAATAAACATTGTTCTTTAAACTTTTCAACAGGGTTGACAAGGCATAAAGGGTTGTGGAAGAAGCACTTCAAATTACAGAAGATCGCTAGCGTCGCTAACTTCATTAAAATGGTGTTTTCAAAACCAAGGTAACTGCGGCAGCTATCCTGATTTCACCCTATAACTTTGTATTGGTTATATGAATAACAAATCTATCGATCAACAAGAATATAAGAATACCACTATAATTATTTTATGTTATTAATTTTAATAAGTAATGAAATTAAATAGAAAACTAGGTATTACATATAACAACTAGGTATACCTATCTAATGCATTTATGTTATCATAAATTAAACAAAATTAACGACTATTTTTTAACCAATACAAAATACACTGTAATGCGATAGCAATCTCTGGGATCATTAAATTGTCGACGGGAATTATCTCCCACAATGAGAACACATAGTTATAGTATCATCTTACCTTCCGGCGGCTTTTACTTTCGGAACTATCTGTATCATTATAACATTCGTGAATAAGTCAAGCATTAGCCGGTTGCTAATTCTTAATGGATAGATATTATTTTTGGATCAGTAATATACCTACATCATGCGAATAGTTTTTGCAAAAGAACGTTGTTATTTTTTTGCAATTGAAGAGTTTATACATCAGTTAGACTTGAGAAGTTATGAGCTTAAAGTTATAAATATGAAGAATAAAAAGATAGTTGTTACAAAATCATTAGTGACTAACTAAAGGAAACACAATTAAAAAAGTCATGGCGCTCGTACGCAAAACTTAATATGAATATGCAGACGCAAGGCCAGTTATTAAGTTATATTTTATTTAAAAAAATCCATCTTACCTTTATACTAAGTCATTTATAAGCACCTAAAATATCACGATAATTGGACCACCGTGTCGAGCGGCAGCAAACACAACCCGTGAATAGTTGAAAAGGACACGGCAGCCTAACAAAACATCCAATCTGTAATTTGTCCCGCAAACTATAAGTAAACAAGGAAAGAGAAAACAAGACGGTGTCATGGTGTCGTAAAACACATTCACACGATAACAGATTACGGAACAATTAACGCGGTCAAAACAAACTCGGACTATGGGAACGTATCATCCGTCCTTTGGAATTTATTTATCTAAGTCCCTCACTTGACGATCCGTGATGCCTTAGAAATGTTATCTACGGAACAGCTTAAAAGAACAATATATTTGTTTAAAGAAATAGCCACTAATCTCCTACTTAAAAAACTGATTCTTGCTTCTGTCGAAAAAAGACCTCACACCTTTTTGGGTGCTTATCTTAAACAAGTGATTTCGAGCAAAGCGGATCTTTTACAAGCTCGTGTTGTGTTTTTGACTGATAAAATGGAGGTATCATGTCAAACGGATACCTCATTAGGGTTGCTAATTTATTGTCGATGAAACTTTTTTTATACCAACCTTTTGAATAGACGCAAAATAGATTTGTCGTTTCTAATTGATTTGGCGTTAACATACTATCGTTAAGTTTTTTTTTACATTTTAGAACTTTACCTACATTTAAAATTTTATGTTTCAAATATTAAGTCAGAATTTTTGTTGCGATTTAGTATTTAAATGCATATAAAATATAATGAACTAGTGATTTGACGATTTTTTTTAATTTTAATCTGATAGCTTAGCTAGACTAGTTGATAATATTCTGACACAAAAATTTTACTTAGATGTCTATGTGAATAATTTTTGTTTTAACGCGTTTCTATGAACGATTTATCCTCCTCTACGAATACTTGAAATTAGAGGAATTCATACATCTCCATTGCAGAATTTTCGTAAAAGCAGAATATGTATGTATTCTATTTATTTATATAATGTGTAATTTGTACTATTTTTATCTGATATTTTCTGTGCACCCCTACCATCCTATTATAGTTTTTTTTTTTATAATTCCTATTGTATATGTTTTATTGGTGTACAATAAAGAATATTCTATTCTATAAAGTTTTCGGTTCACTCATCGCCACCTATTTAAAACATATGTGTTAAGATTGGTTAAAAAGAATTATTTTATTTATACATATAATGAATTCTATTGTGAATAGCACACCCTCTTAGATACGTTCGCGATTTTAAGGTGAAAATCGCACAGATGAATACTTACACGATGAATCAGTGGTGTATATCCCCATGAATCATGGCGCATTATGATCATTACATCTCGGACTGTTTTGCTCTCATCAGCTGAGTAACTGCCATTCAAGTATTTGTGACAAAAAAAGCATTTTTTAACATGCCTATTAGCTTTTATGATTCAAAAATTAAATTGTTTATAATATAATTTTTAATGTCTCTGGCGTATATACATATATCGGATTTTTCAAAGTTCTACATTACAGAGTTCGACTGTTTTTTGGGACGGATATTTTCACATATATATATATGTTTTTGGTCTGGACGCTTATCCTTATACCATATTTGTACTACGCTTAATCCGCAAAGCTGTTGATCGATATTTATAATTTGTCTGGCTAGGAAAATTATTTTAGCTTAATAGTAGATCTAAAAAGGAGAAATTTATAACATAATCTATGTAGAACGAAAAACTTTAAAGTAAAGTAAACTTAAAGATTTGCACATTTTCGTAAAATTTCAATTTTTATAATCAATATTAGATGAGATAAGTTCATCGCACAACAGCGTAACGCGGTTACAAAAACCGGAACAAAGTTTAATATTATTGCCAAATAATTTGTAACTCTTTGTACTAGTGTAATTAAAGCTAAATCTGATTGGCGTAGTTTTGTGTAGCGTGGTCGGTGTAAGCACGCGTTATGTCTATTTGCATTGTAACAATCAAATTACTCATCTTAGTTTTTTTTGTTTACTCGGATGTATTATGTATGATTCACTTTCATTACAATCAGGTGGCCTTGAAAATATAATACTTTGTAAAGTGTTTCATAGATGCCATAAAATTTTAACAGTTGCGAAAATTTTTGGAAACAGATGGTACTTCAGGAAAGGAAAATTTCTTAGCTTGAGCTATTGCGTTTAAGGAAAAAGATTTTTTGAGTTTTTATTCATGAATAGAGCATTATGTAACTTTCATTACATTTAATTTTCTGGTAAAATTTTACGTTAAGTAGCCATCATTTTGTAATTTTAGTGTATGGTTAATGAGTAGTTTCAGTATTTTAATGTAAATGCTTACATTGACAATAAGAATTTGTGTTTTTATAGCGCTACTTAAACTGGAGTAATTGTTAATTAGTATCCTTATTTAATTAACATTTGGAATTCCATCAAGGAATATAAAAAAATGTTGTAAAAAGGGCAGCTTTAAGACTTAAATATGTACATACATCGGCTTAAAATGAAAAACAAGTGATAATAATTTTAAATATATATCTTTAAAAAATACAATAAAATATCTTAAATTGGTAATCAAGCTTAAATCTGTTCGAGACAGTTTAATTTACTACAAACATAGTGGATCTTATTACAGAAAAAGAGTAATAGATGTTCATTGAGGCCCAGTAAGTCAAAAATAAATAAAATCCCGTATTCAGTGTGAGTGTCGGTTCGGAGAAAGACAGCTTTTTGCTGGAAATATCAGCCGGATTCCGGGATATGAAAACGGGCCATTATCATGGGTCATTAGTGTGAGTCAAATTTAATTCATCTGAGGCAAATTGAACGACGCCGGAAGCTAGTATTAATGTAAGTAATTATTATGATTGAAATTATTTTATTAAATACAATTATATTTCTTCTTCTACCTGTCATTTTCCTGGACTTAACCAGGTTCTGCTTCATTCTAGCCTTTGATTATTTAAATTTAACAATTTAAAAAATCATTAATAATTTAGCATTACCAAAATTTGATACGTAGAATCTATCAAAAAAGAAATGTATACAAACTCAGTATTTATTTTTATAAGAATATAAAAGTATATTTTTGGTTACATCTTGCTATTTATGTGTTTGGTATGTTATTGATGCAGTGTGAAATAAATGTAAAAAATTATAGATATTTATCTATTTCACCATGTGATGAATATTTATCCTAAGTCCATGCATTTTTATCCGATCAACGATTTTTTTCGCGG